>JALQSN010000150.1:0-104694 GCA_023690525.1 Holotrichia oblita | reverse complement strand
GCACTAGCGATACCGCCTATACCAGAACCACCAGAATAAGTCATGCCAGAACCACCACCACCGCCGCCATTTAACGTTACAATACCACTGATAGACGAATACCCGCCAGCTTTTGTAGGTCACCACCTTTTCCGATTGTAATAGTATAAGTTGTCCCTGCTACAACGGTATATTCTTTTGCCAAAACACAAGTTAGCACCACCACCAGCACCAGATACTTTCTCATGATGCCTTATGTTTGTTGATTTTGGAATACTAAAGCAAGCTTTGTTCTCTGTTTAATGGTGAATACTTCTTTTTCATAAAGTAGCAAATCACCTGTCTTTGTATACGTAGCTACTTAGCAGTGAAATTGTGCATAAAACTCTAAGCAAAAAACTTTGATATATGTAGCAATTTGTAATATAATGAGAAAATATAGTTAGAGTTAAATCTGTGGCAAGGAAGTGGGGGTTTCTAAGTGCTTACGCTAAAAATAGCGATTTGTGATGATGTTCAAACACACCTAGAAGATATTGAAAATCTGCTGAAAGTTTACTGTGCAGAAAAGCAAAATATCGAAACAAATGCCTCTTTGTTTGATTCAGCATCTGTGTTTTGGGAAACCTATTCGCCTAATAAATATGATATTATTTTCTTAGACATCGAGATGCCCATGTTAAACGGAATGGATTTAGCTAAAAACATCCGTAAGATTGACGCAAGAATACACATATAGTTTTTATAACGCATATGGAAAATTTTTTGCCACACGGATATGATGTAATGGCATCCGGCTTTATTTTAAAGCCGGTAATGCAAACCCGCATAAACGATACTATGGATCGGATTGTTTCAGTAATAGCGCAAAAACAGAATGGACCTTATGAGCTTAAACTTAAAGGCGGCGGTACAGCTTACATTACGCTAAGAGATATTATTTATATAGAAAGCTTTTTGCATTATATGCTTGCAGTTACGATAGGCAATTCGTATGAATATTTTGCGGGCATGTCCGATGAAGCGGAAAAGCTTGCCGAATATAATTTTATTCGTATTCACCGCTCATATTTAGTTAATATGGCATATATATGGATTTTCAATGGCGATTATATTAAGCTTAAAAATGGCAAAAAGTTCTCTGTTGGCAGAAAATATAGAGATGCTATAAAAGAAAATATTCTAATTTCAGAGGTGGTTTTTGATGCAACTATGGATTAGAGTCATTTTTGAGCTTGGAGTTGCTTTTTTGGAAATTTATTTGATGCAGTTACTAATAACTTCATTTTTAAAAAGAAAAGCAAAATATAAAATTTAAGAATTTCTTGTTTTTATTATTAGCACTTGTAAATTTTTCAATCAATTTTTGGGTTAACGAAAATATTATTATTATTTCATCTAAAACAATAATAATATGTTTTTTCTTTGGCAGTCCTTTTGAATAAAAATAAGGTTCATTGGGCAGTGTTGGTGGCACTTGCATACTATATGATAGCAGGTTTGTCTGAATTAGCGGCAGCGTAATGCATTGTTACGTTACCGCAAAAATTCGATTTGTCAATTGTTACTGAATTCAATATACAGCGAGTTCGGGCAATTATCACAAAAATCCTTGATTTTACCTTAATTCAATTAATCGAAAGGTTTCGTATGGGTAAAATCAATAATATTCTCTAAAAACATTTCTTCGCTTAATAATTCTCCCGTTTTTTTCCACAGTATTGGTATTGCAAATAACATTTAACACTTTAACTAATAACGCACCGATATCTTTTTTGCCATTATCAGCATACTATGCCTTGCCTATATGAACATAATTGTCTTCTCTTGATTGAGGGTATTATAAAACGCTCTGAAAGCGATAAGATATTAGGGATTATGGAAGCGCAGTTGAAAGCCCAGGAAGATCACATACTTCAAATTACTCAAGCACACATCCAGATCAGACATATGAAACATGACTTTAAGCAATATATTTGCGCTCTGCAAATGCTATGTGAACAGAAAAAGTATGAAAACTTGTCAAAGATGCTGAGCAAGTTATCAAATGAGCAGTTAGGTTCAACCTTGCTGATAATAACAGAAAACCCAATGATAGATGCTGTCCTGTCTGCCAAAAGGCAGCTAGCTGAGCAAAATAATATTTTGTGTTCATGGCAGATTGCTATTGAGCCGAATTTGCCGATCGAAGAACTGAAATATGCGCAATCATTGGAAATGCTTTAGATAATAGCGTTGAAGCTTGTATGCGGACCTCTAGAAAGCGGTTTATAAATTTAGAATTGTTCGTTGATGTTGGTAGAAATAACCTGCTCTGCAAAATTACAAATTCTGTAGGCAAGCATCCTGGAGCTTAACGGCAATTTTTTAAAATCATTAAAAAAGGAATCGGGGAGGCATGGCTTGGGATTGCAGAGTATGCGTCGATGTCGCGAGTCCTTAGGTGGGGATATGAGTTTTGAGTTTGATTCGGAAGTTTTTGAATTGAGAATTTTAATTCCATTGTTATTAGTGCAAAAATAACGTTGTTCGTGCAAAACATATTGCCACATATTTTGACAAATACTACCATGATTGCCAGAGGTGATATGAGATGATTCACTCAATGGCTAAAAATGTAGCATTTTTCTTTGTTTCGCGTGGGTGGTGTGGACAGGAATGATGTGGATATATATACATATGTTTGTGAAATAATGCTCTCAAATATTATAAATGTACTTGTTGGGATATTAATTTCCGTTTTGTATGGAAAATTGTTTGGTATGACTGGTCTTTATAGCTTGTTTTGCCATTTTGCGCCGAATGACAGGCGGTTATCATGCTAAAACATACTTTATGTGCATTACGACATTTATTCTTATTCTAACCCTTTCGTTGTTGCTACTGGAAATTTTAAAATCACCCACTATTGCTGTTATTTTAGGAATTATATCCGTTATCGTTATTTTCTTTCTTGCGCCAGTGGAACACAAAAACAACCCATTTGCTCAGGAAATTAAGCTTTTATTAAAAATTCAAAGCCGTATTGTTGCAATAATCATCTTCGTTATAATGTTTGCTGGAATTTTAATTTTTAGGTCACAAATTTTTTGGCAATTGCATTGTCAATGTTTGCAGTTTGTGGAAGTATGGCGTATGCCACTTTAATAAATAAAGATAAGGCGGTCGATTAGATTGGGAAGTAATTACAAGAGCAGGTTGTTGGAAGTTGCGGTACGCACTATGAGTGCAATAACAGTAAAAACAGCTGAAAGCAGTGCATCAAAATGTTCTTCTTTTATTTATCAACCCAAAGCACCAGAAAATATGGCAGCAAGGTTGCAGGCTATGAAAGGAGGTTGCTGAAAAGTAAAAAACTTTTCGGCAACCAGTATTTTAAATGGCTCTCGCCCAAAAAATCTGTGTTTTTGTGCTATGGGTTTAGCTATATAATACCGAAACCCATAACACAAAGAGCATATTTTGCTAAGACACGTTCTGTGACAAATTGTTTTATACTGCGTAGTTTACGAGTTTATTTGCAATATGAAGTAGGAAAAGATGTATAAGCCATTAAATTTTAAGTACGCTTAAATAATCGACTCTTGTACTGTCGGTGATGTGTGCTGTGATTTGCTACTGTTTTATCTGTATTATATTAGCGGTTGTACCGCTTCCACCAGTTTTTGTGCGCCCCAAGGCGGATGGTCAAAGGAGTGAAATGTATGTCAAGTTCAACATTTCGCAAGGTCTCTTTAGATCGGCTTTCTTCGCCGGAACAGCTCGATCAAAAGTTAACAGTAGTTTCGCCGATAGGCTGGGGGCGATATTATCTATATCAATTTTGATTTTAGCCGCAATAGCTTGGGGTTTCTTGGGTATTATATCCAATAAGGTAAACGGCAGTGGAGTACTAATGTATGGAAATGGGATTGCAAAGATCATCTCACAGACTAGCGGTCAGGTTACCTATGTCAGCGTACGAACGGGAGACTATGTGGAAAAGGGGCAAATTATCGCTCGAGTTGAGCAAGATGATTTGATAAAGCAAATTGAGCAAGTGCAGGAAAATATTGCTGCGCGCCCGAAACCGTAGATGTGGAAACGCTTGATCTTGATATAGGTTCTCTCAACAGTGATATATACTCTGGAGTTTTACCAGTTAGCAGGGCAGATTCGCTCTGCTCGCGCCCAATATGAGGCACAAAGGGCAGAGGCAGAGAAAACGAAAAGGATATGTCCGTTCAGAGAGAACGTCAAAAACAGCAAGTCAGTGTGCTTGAAAAACAGATAATCACTTTGGAAAGCCAGATGTCAGAGTACGAAAAACTGTTAGAGTACCAACGTCAGATAGAACTTGAAAATGCCGAAGCCCAAGACAGACAGCATGACAGTCAGCAAGACCAGATAGATACTGCTATAAAGCTACTTGAGGATGATTTAGTCAGGGCGCAGAAACAGCTCGAGGATGGGGCTATTTTGTTCGTTGCAGGAGCTATTTCTAAAAGCTGAACTTGATTCATATAGTGAAAATGTATTAAAGATAGAAGGAGAAATTAAAACAAGACGTAACGACTTTCTTGATGCGTTTCCAAAAAGTACCGACCAAATACAAAGCCGTCCGGATTTCGACTCTAACTTGGCGTCCATGCAGTCGCAACTTGAAAGCTTACGGTTGCAATTGAGCCAAGCACAAATAGAGGATTTACAGCTTAATTCCACTTTTACAGGTTACCTTTGGGGAGCATATAACCAGACAGGCGAACAAATTTCTTCTCTTATGGAGCAGTTTGTAGATCGGAAGCAGGTAATGATGGAGGACTATCTGAAACAATTAGAAGAACTGCAAGCTAAATATTCTGAAAAAAGTGTGATATTAGCGGAATTTGATGGTATCGTGTCTGGAATTTCAATTCAACCTTATGATTTCGCACAGATTGGCAGTACGCTTGGCAACATTGTTCGGGGTGGGTTGGAAGCCGGAAGCTCCAATGTCATATTGTATGTACCGTTGGACAAGGGCAAATTGGTTGAAGCAGACATGGAGGTAGATATATCGCCAACTACGGTGAATCGGGAAGAGAGTGGGTACATCATCGGCAAGGTTGTGTCTGTGTCGGCTTCTTCTGTTACACAGGAGCATATGATGTCTAACTTACAAAATCAACAGCTTGTACAGAACTTCGGTGGACAAGTCGCTGTTATAGAGGTAGAAGTAGAATTGTTCCGAAACGACAGTACAGTAAGCGGCTACAAATGGTCCACGCCCAAAGGGCACCGTTTGCTATTAGTCCTGGTACAGTTTGCGTTGGTGAAATCAAAGTTTCAGACCGGCGGCCTATTGATATGGTAGTACCGTTCATTAAAAAACTCTTTCAGTAAAGCGAGGAGTGCAAATGAGCACAGTTATTGAAAAAGGAACAAAACTGAAAGCTCCACGTATTGAAAAAGAGCCGAAACCAAAAACTCCACGCATAAACAACAGGGTTAGCACACCTAGTATTTTACAAATGGAAATGGTGGAATGCGGCGCAGCATCTCTTGCTATGATTTGTGCCTATTATAAAAAATACATACCTCTTGAACAGTTGCGCGTGGAATGCGGTGTTACAAGGGATGGTGTTAAAGCTGGCAATATCGTAAGAGCTGCCAATAAAATGGGTTTTGAAGCTAAAGGTTTCCGCAAAGAGCCCGACCTTGCCAAGTTAAAACCTCCTATGATTATTCATTGGAATTTCAATCATTTTGTAGTTTTTGAGGGTTTCAAAAGCGGCAAGGCATATATAAACGATCCAGCAAACGGTAAGAGGATACTTTCTTACGAGGAATTTGACTTGGCCTTTACAGGGGTAGTGCTGACATTTGAGCTTACGGAAAAATTCGAGAGAAGCGGGCAAAAAACCAGTATGATAGCCTCGTTAGCAAAACGAATTCGGGGCGTGCAAAGTGCAATTGTATTCCTTATTATCGTTGGGTTGATGATGGTAATACCAGGTCTTATAATCCCTGCTTTTTCACGGATATTTATAGACGATCTGTTGCTGGCAGGCAGAAACGAATGGATAAAGCCACTGCTTTTGTGCATGGGTGCCACAGCCGTTATCCAAGCCTTTCTTACTGCCTTACAGCAAAGGTATCTGTTGCGGATGGAGACAAAGATTGCTTTGACAGGTGCTAGTAGTTTTTTTGGCATATTATGCGGTTACCTATTATGTTCTTCCAACAACGTTCGCCAGGTGACATCAGTTCTCGGCAGAATGCCAATAATTCTGTGGCGGCATTTTTATCACGGGAACTAGCGGAAAACGTAATCGGTATCGTTACGCTTGTTTTTTATCTTTTTATTATGTTGCAGTATAATTTGCTGCTTACTATGTTGACGCTGATGTTGGCAGTTGTAAATGTATTGTATTTCATATACTCATCAACGAAAGTAGAATATTTAAATAACAAGCTTAAGCAAGATGTGGGAAAGTTAGCAGGTGTTTCTGTATCTGGGCTGTACCTTATCGAAACTCTTAAGGCCACAGGCTCGGAATCCAACTTTTTTCAAGATGGGCAGGTTATCACGCAAAGCAGTTGAATGCACAGCAGAAGATGGGCGGAATCAATCAAATTTTATCTACACTACCGAACTTTATGTCAGGACTTGCGCAAGTAATTGTTTTGTGTATAGGTGGATTGCAAATTTTGATGGCAATATGACCGTCGGCACTTAATTGCTTATCAAAGCCTCATTGGTAATTTTATGAGACCTATCAGCAAGCTCATGCAAATGGGTATGAAAATAAAACAGCTTAAAGGCGATATGGCACGCCTAGATGATGTGTATAAATACGCAGTAGACGAATTCAGTGACCCTGAGAGAGATGTAGCATTAGAAAATGTTGATGCAGGTGACGTTTTCGAAAACTGGAGGGCTACGTTGAAATAAAAGACTTGAGTTTTGGCTACAATGCGTTGGAAAAACCACTTATAGAAAACTTTAGTCTGAGCTTGAAACCTGGTTCACGTGTGGCATTGGTAGGATCTTCCGGTAGCGGGAAGAGCACTGTTGCTAAAATGCTTGCGGGTATAAATCGTCCTTGGGGAGGAGAGATTCTGTTTGACGGCGTAAACAGAGACAACTGCTTCCGCGCAATGTTATAAATAATTCCTTAGCTGTGGTGGATCAGGATATCAGTATGTTTGAAGGTACTGTTCATGACAATATAACCATGTGGGATACCACAATCAGTGATGCTGATGTTGTAAGCGGCGCAAAGGATGCTTGCATATCCACGACGACATCGCCGCTCGTAATGGTGGGTACGCAAGCAATGTCAGAGAAGGAGGAGCAAATTTTAGTGGTGGTCAACGCCAGCGGTTAGAAATAGCAAGGGCTTTGGCAATCAAATCCCTCTATTTTGATTCTTGATGAAGCAACAAGCGCATTCGATGTACATACGGAACAAATAGTCAGCAATAATATCCGCAGGCGAGGGTGTACCTGTATAATAGTAGCGCATAGGTTGAGTACCATCAGGGACTGCGACGAGATCATTGTTATGCATCGGGGCAAAATCGCCCAACGTGGTACCCACGATGATATGAAAAATGTGTCCGGTTTTTATTCGGAGTTAATCGGAACGGTGGTGAAAGCATGAGCACACTTTTACAAAAACACGATAATATCCCATTTTGGATACATGAGGAAGACAATGATGCTTTTTTCGTTTTAGAGGGTACCATAAACCTATATTACAGCAAAATAGACAATGAAGGGAAACCTCTAGGTTCACGCACTTTCCTCTTTCAAATGCTGGAAGGAGAACTTATTTTATCTTCAGAGCCTTTTGAACATGAGGATGGTGTTCGTGTGGGAATGTTGCGGTACCGGTTAGTAACTGCGAGCTTAATCGGGCAAAAGCCTCTTTCTCCGCTACTATGCGCCCATTTACAGAGGAATGGATTGAAAAATGCTGTTTGCGTTTAGGGTATTCCCGCGAGCGAATCGAAGCGGCTTGTCGGGAGCTTGACCAAACCAAATTATAGGGTTTAACAGTTCTTTGATGCACCTGTTTGATGAGAAAGTAGAAGAAGAAACACGACAAACAGAAAACGCCAACCGCCGCAGGTACGCAGGAGAAAGCACCTATCTGCAAACCGCTATTAATAATTTGGGTTCGGTGGTGCCGGAGCCGAAGAGAAAGGTACGGTACAGTTGATTTTGACAATGATCCGCTTATAGCGGCCTGCGCCGCCGTTGTGCGGAAAACGGCATGGAAATAACAATACCAAGATCTGTTCGGGAGGGAAGATCTTCCGGAAATATAGTAGAAAATATCGCTCTGGAATCACATTTCAGGATGCGGGATGTAATCCTGAACGGCAGATGGTATCACCAGGAAAGCGGAAGTCTACTGGCAAAGCTCGAAGAAAGCGGTGAACCTGTAGCTCTGTTGCAAAAATCGCCCCGAAAATATAATGTACAATCCCGCTACAGAGAAAAAGTGAAAGTGACAAAGCAAATTGCAGCTACGATAAACCCAAAGGCTGTAATGTTTTACCGCAGCCTGCCCATGCACAGTTTAACTGGTAAGGATGTTTTAAGATTCGTACTTAAAGGTACAGGAAAAACCGATTGGATATGGGTATTTATAATGGGGTTATTCGGAGGGCTTTTGGAATGATTTCTCCTGGAAATTACTGGGAAAAGTCTTTGACACGGTTATCCCGACGGCAACCGTAACTTGCTTGTGCAAATTGGTTTTTTAATGGGGGCGATGACACTGACCACTTTTGCTTTTGAAGTAACGCGAGCTTTTGCAATGCACCGAATCTCCGGTATAGCGGAGCGGGATTTACAGCCGGCGGTTTGGGATAGAATGATAAGCCTGCCTATAGGGTTTTTTAAAGAATATACTGCAGGAGAACTGACGGAACGGGCTATGAGTATATCACAAATCCAGCAAATTCTTTCCGGAACTGTGACAAATACTATTATTACCAGTATTTTTTCGGTTTTTTATATTATTGTAATGTTTACAAAAAGCGTAAGAATGGCATGGTTTGGTCTTGGTATCGCGGCGTTTGCTCTAGTTGTTTCCCTTGCGTTCGGTTGGTTTCAAATAAAGCATGAAGGCAGGCAGATTGAAGTAAACAACAAAATTTCAGGTAGAATGTTCGGCTGGCTTTCCGGGCTTGCCAAAATCAAAATGTCCGGATCAGAAAAACGCACTTTCTACAACTGGTCACAGATGTATAAGGTATCCCGCGAAATCACCTTCCGGAAAGAAAGTATCGGCAACTGGTCGGCAGTTTGGAATTCGATAGTCATGCTGCTTTCATCAATGATTATCTACGCGGCCATGTTTAATCTACAGGGAGCGATAATCGCCACCGGCACCTTTATCGCCTTTAATGCAGCACTTGGGAATCTAATACAAGGCTGTGTACAGCTTTCACGTGCGGTAATGAACGCTAATGTTGTTATTCCCCTTTATAAAGGAGTTCAACCGATTTTTGAGACTGTTCCGGAATATGACGATTTAAAAAGCGAGGCTCCGTCTCTGACCGGTGAAATTGAACTTAGCCGGATTAATTTCAGTTACGAAAATGGGACTCAGATAATAAAATAAAGGATGTTTCATTGCACATCCGAAGCGGCGAGCATATTGCACTTGTGGACCCTTCTGGCAGCGGAAAGTCTACCTTGTTCCGCATACTCCTGGCATTTGAGCAGCCAGACAACGGTGAAATATATTTTGATAAAATCAGTCTTAGCCAATTGGATATACGCTCAGTTAGGCGCCAACTAGGGGTAGTATTGCAATCCAGTATGCTTCAGTCTGGGAGCATTTTTGAAAACATAGCTGGATCGAATCCTAACATTACGCAGAATGATGCTTTACGAGCAGTTAAGCAAGCAGGTATGGAGGAGGACTTGAAACAAATGCCTATGGGTTTGCACACCATGATTTCTGAAGGTGTTGGTACGCTGTCCGGCGGACAGCGGCAGCGGTTGCTGATTGCGCGGGCATTGGTTGGAAACCCAAAAATATTATTTTTTGACGAGGCGACAAGTGCCTTTGACAACAAAACACAGAAAGTTATTAGCGACAGCATTAACCAACTCAGGGCTACCCGCATTACTATTGCGCACCGTCTAAGCACAATACAGGATTGCGATCGTATTATTGTTTTGGAAAGCGGCAGAATTACAGAAGAAGGCACTTATGCCGAGCTTATGAAGTTAAATGGGACTTTTGCAACAATGGTAAGACGGCAAATGGCGTAGAGGAGAGGAGCGTTGTAGATGGAATTGAAATTCTTAGACGAAAACCGCTTCACCAAATTCCTTATGGAAAAAAACCCTCAGGAAGAAATTTTCGCCATGGATTGGGAGATACTGCTTAGCCGTCATAACGGAGCGCCTTGGGAGCTTCTTCGTGAGATGTTCGTAGAATTACGCTTCCCTGTATGCGATGGACAGAGTAAAACCCGGAATTTTTAACGGCACTAACTCGCGGCATACTCCCCTCATGCCCCCAAGGGGCATGGAAACCCGCCGCACCTGATGGGATTTGCGTGTATCTTCATCCGACTCCGGTAGGTCGCCTTCCGGTTATTGAATGTGAAGCCGATTCGGATTTTATACGTTTACAGCAAAGCCTTTTATACCGCTGCGAACCTCACCCGGTGCCGGATTCCCGAGGAGCAACCATTCTTAAAAATTATAATAACTGGACAAGAGTCAATATGCACCGAAACAGCTCAACGGGCGGCATCCCTAAAGACCGGCGCTTTACCGCGACTATATCGCACTGCTCTCCCACAGATATTACAGCGGTGTCGCCCCAGAAGTTTTTGGGCTTAAAAACGTCGAATGGCGGCAAAAATCCCTCATCTTGCGACGGGAGCACGAAGTTGCCCACTACATGACTCAACGCTATTATCATTCCGCAAAAAATGAAATCCACGACGAGATTATAGCGGATTTTATGGGGCTGACAGCAGCATTCGGAGATTACGATCCGATTAAATTTCTTACCTTTTTAGGTTTGGAAAATTACCCAAAGTATCGTTTAGGCGGCAGATTGGAAATTTATTTACCTACAGGTGGTAAGAATTTTAACTCACTGTGCCAAACTCTGTTGTATGCGGCGCAAAACACAGCGGACTATTACAGGGAGACCGGCTGCGATCGAATAAAGATGTTCCATACCCTATGCCGCACCTCAACTGCGAACATGGCAAGGGGGAATTTTTCATGATTAACACTGCTTTGCGCCCAACGCTTATAGAGGAAGATTTTGAGGAAGTATTCAAAGAGCAGTTCTCACCCATTTACAACTACATATATTATCATGTGAAAAATGCTGCGGATGCGGAAGATTTAACAGCAGATGTATTCGTACGTGCTTATGAATACTGGGGGAGTTATTCTTCCGGAAAAGGAACCCGGGGCGCGTGGTTGGGTGGCATTGCGCGAAACATAGTCAAAACCTATTTCCAAAAAAAAGCAAGCAAACTTCAAACAACTGAACTACCTGAATTCATATGTGCAGATACGGACACAGAGGGTGACTATCTTCGCAAAGAGGAGCTGCAGTATGTTTTAGAAAAAATGAATACGCTGCCTGAACGTCAACGAGAGCTCTTAACTATGAAATACCTGCTGCACCTTACCAACCGAGATATTGCTAAAATTATGGGTATGAGTGAGAGTAACGTTGGAGTGACTCTGCACAGGACTATTAAAGAGCTCAAAAAAAAATTGTCATTTTAATAAAAACACTCTCTAATATATATGGAGGTATTTATAATGACCATAAATAGAACACAAGAAAACGAAATGCTTATTCTCTCCCTTAAGGGAAAGTTAGACACATCCACCTCGCCGCAGCTTCAACAAGCGCTGCTTCACGCGTTCGATGATGCGAAAGAAGTTGTGCTGGATTTTAAACAGCTTGCCTATATATCATCTGCGGGACTTCGCGTACTGCTGATGGGTCAAAAAACGGCAAAGGCTAAAGATGCGTCCATGTCTCTTTTAAATGTTTCGGAGGAAGCTATGGAAGTGCTTGATATGACCGGTTTTTCTAATATACTAACCATTTTATAATATGGGGAGGTTAATTAATTAATGTATAGATTATCAATGTCGCAAAAGAACATTTATTGGAGTGACCTCGGAGGAGCAGGGTTTCCTGTAAACACCTTACACTCAATGCTGCATTTCAGGGAAACAATTGACGAAATGCTGCTTAAAAAAGCTGTAGATTTTGTTATATCAAACAACGATGTTTTTAAACTGAGGATCATACATCAGAACGAGGATGTGTTTCAAGATTTTTATGGAGAGATAAAGGAATGCGTCATTGATAAAACTCTTTATTCCGAAGAAGAACTGTCTGCGGTTTTCTTACAAAGGAAAGCTCTAATTTTTGATATGGATAAAGCTCTTTACGATTTCAGTATTTACCGGAAAAAAGATGGGCTATCTGTGTTAAGTATAGTCACTCACCATATTATCATAGACGGTTATGGTGTTGGAATTCTTTGCGATGAAATCCTGCGAGTTTACTGTCAGTTGCTTGATAAGAAAGCTCCATCAGCCGAAACCCTGCCTTTTGTAAACTCGTTGCAAACTATTGAAAGTGCAGAATGAGGAAAACAAAGTTTTTTGGAACACATATTTTGATGGATATAATCTTGGAAGAAAACCTTTTTCCTTTAAATCTGATTTTACAGTTGCTCCGTTTTTTAGGGGAAAATCGAAAACACGGCAATTTTAAGATTTTGCGCCAAACATTCCCTTACCCCATATACTGTTTTTACGGCGGCATTAGGGATATATTTGATGAATATTTATGGGACAGATGAAATAGCTGTGATTATTCCACGTATGAACAGAAAAATGTCTGAACGAAAAACAATTGGTTGTTTTGTGTTGCCTGTTCCCATAAAACTAAAAAAAATTGAAAATTTTCACAGATTTTTGCAAGCAGGCCGGACGAGAGGGCAAATCAGTCAGTATTCATAAAAAATACGGTTTCAGTCAAATAATTGAAGATTTTAAAAAACAATTTAATACCGAACGCCAGTCTGTTTCTGATTTTACATTGAATTTCCAACTGAAGGACGTTAAAAGTAAGATAAAAACAAAATTTAATTTTAACGCCTGTGGTGCCATGCGCAATCTTCTTATAACTTGAATATCAGCAATTATGAAGGTGATAATTTTTACGAGATAACCTATGACTACTGCAATGATATTTTAAATGAGACGTATATTGCTTTCTTTCACAATGCGTTGGAATGGATAATAAAACAAGGATTAAATGGAACACCTGTCAGTGAAATTAAAATTGTACCAGATGCTGAGTTTGAATATCTTAAAAACAAATTTAAAGGCGAAGCTGTTTCTTATGAAAGCGATGAAACCATTGTCTCACTATTTAAAAAAAACAGTACATACAATGCCTCATGCCCCTGCTGTTTATACTTATGACAAAGAGATGCCCTTTAACCTTTTCCGAATTAGATAGTATTTCTAATAAAATTGCAACCTCCTTAAATAAAAAAGGCGCAGAAAAAGGTTCGCTAATTGGTTTTTTACTCGAAAGAAATTATACTCTTTTGCCCACAATCCTTGGAATATTAAAAGCGGGCTGCGGCTTTTTGCCCCTTGATATAAATTATCCAAAGGGCGAATTGATTATATTATAAGTAACAGTAACGCGAATCTTATTATTTCTGCCCCGGAAACAGCGGAAAAATTCGGGATTGATTATGTTGACGTAAACGATCTTTTACGCGGAGAACCGGATTTATCCTTAAACGTACCAAGTAAATCAAAGAGATTTGGCGTATTGTATTTACACGTCAGGAACAACCGGTCAACCGAAAGGCGTATTGCTTTCCCATAAGGGTATAGTAAACATCACAAATCCTCGAAATAACCCATTTAACAAAGCTGTTTGCGAAATTGGGACGGGTATTATCGCAATCGGTTCAATATGCTTTGACATTTCTCTTTTTGAAATATTCGTTTTCCTGCTGAACGGAAGGTTTGTGGTTGTAGCTGCCGACGACGAGCTTGCAAACGGCGAATCAATCGCCGACTGTTTGAGAAAACGGACGCAAATTCACTCCACTGCACGCCATCAAGGCTGCAAAGTTACCTTTCAGGCGGTTTGTTTGCTGATGTTTTGAAAACGCAGATAAAAATAATTCTTTCCGCAGGTGAGGTTCTTCCTTCCCATCTTGCCGCTCTGATTATTAATTACAACATAAAAATATACAATGGTTACGGACCCACAGAAACTACCATCGGTGCAACCATCACCGAAGCGGGCGACTGTGAAACTGTTGGGAAACCCATCGCCAATACTGCTATTTACATAGTGGATGCTAAAAGAACGCTCCTGCCATTCGGCGTTACGGGTGAAATTGCTGTAACAGGAGACGGAGTGGGTATTGGGTATCTTGGGAACGATAAACTCACAGCGGAAAAATTTATTACCTTAAATAATAAAAAAGCCTATCTTACAGGAGATTTGGGGTATTTCATCCCAGATGGTCGCTTAAATATGTAACGAGAAACGACAACCAGATAAAATTACGTGGATATAGAATAGAGCTTGCCGAAATCGAGCAATGTGCGCAGGAATATAAAGGGATTGAGAACTGCGCTGTTATTGTAAAAGAAATAAACGACGAAAAATATTTGATTTTATATTACAGCGGCAAAGAAGTAAACAGCGAAAAGATTAAGGAACACCTTCGTAAATTTTTATCCTTTTATATGGTTCCCCAAACTATTGTAAGGCTGCCCTCACTGCCAACCAATTTAAATGGCAAAACCGACCGACTGCTTTGGTTAAACTCCCTATATCAGTGGAAAAGAATATGACCTCCATCCACAAAAGAAGAAAAAATATTTTGTGAGGCCTTTGAGGCGGCGCTTTCATTAAAACGAGTTGGGATAGACGATAATTTTTTTGAGATTGGCGGCACTTCCCTTCTGGCGGTTAAAATGATGATTTATACAAACAAATATAATCTTGATTTGGAATATCCCTCCATATTTAAATATCCTACACCGCGTTTACTTGCAAAAAATATGGGTAAAAGAAAGATTCAAAATTATTTGTCGCCTCTAGTTTCTGCCCGTAAAAATGAGTTTATAAAAATAAATAAGCTTCTTCAGCAAAGCAATAGCGAAAATTTTTCCAAAACACCCCTCGGTAATGTTTTTGTCACTGGCGCTACAGGTTTTTTGGGAAGCCATCTAGTAAACTATCTTTTAAATGATAGTTCTGTTGGCAAAATATACTGTCTTGTACGGACTAAGGGAAAATTGACTCCTGAAAAACGGTTAAAAACAACCTTATTTTATTATTTTAATAATATTTCTGATGAACAATTTGCAGAAAAAATCCATGTAATAGGCGGAGATATGACCGATAAAAGCCTTTTAGCAAGTATCACTTATGAGATAACTACCGTGATAAACTGTGCAGCAAATGTTGCCCATTTTGCCTACGGAGATGCGATGAAATCGGCAAATATAAACGCAGTGGAAAACCTTATTGATTTTTGCAAAGTAAAAAACGCCGCGTTTATTCATATTTCTACCATAAGCGTGGCGGGTCATAATTTGAAAGAAAATATAAAGAATACGGTGTATACGGAAAATGACTTATATAAAGGTCAGATTATTTCAAACGAATATATCTACAGTAAATTCGCTGCGGAGTATTTGGTTTTGAAAGCTAAAACAAATGGGTTGAAGGCTAAAATTATGCGGGTGGGCAACTTACAGGGGAGAATGGACGACGGCGAGTTCCAAATTAATCTTCAGGAAAACGCTTTCGCGCGGAATATCAAGGCTTACGCGGCCATTGGCAGAGCGCCTGCTTCCTTAAAGAATAATTCAGTAAACATTACGCCGGTTGATGAAACGGCAAAAGCCGTGTTATTACTTGCGAAACTTCCTGACAGCTTCACTGTTTTCCATGTGATTAACCCTGTACCTGCGCCATACGATGGGATATTTTTTGGACTTTCGACTATCGGTAAAGAAATCCGATATATGGAAAACGGAGAATTTGAAGCACTTGTCGACGAACTCACCAAGGACAGCAACCAAAGCGGAAAAGTGGAAGGTCTGCTCTTAGAAAAAAGCCACATTCAACTTAGAGAGATACCTGTGGAAGCCGACTTCACGGTTAGAATATTGAAAAACCTTGGATTTAAATTTAAAACAATAGAAAAAGATTATATTGAAAAATATCTATATATGCTAAACGGTCTGGGGTTTTTCGATTAAGCTGATACGTGTTGAAACGGAGGGAAATTTAATGGACATCAGCTTGGGTATTGTTTTTATTTGGACATTCGCTGTGTCTTTGTCTGGCATTATGTCGGCACTTATTTGTGGCATAACCCTGAAAAGCAAGTATAAAAGAGCTGTCACCCTTTTAGGTTACAGCGGCGCTTTCGCCATCAGTTTCACCATTTCATTTTTATTTTACTGTAATGATATTTCTAATGACTTTGGCGGAATTGTCGTAATGTCAGCTTTAATATGGGGAGCATGTCTGCTATTGAGTGAAGGGCATTGGTCGTCAAAATGGTTTGTGGCGATAATGGCGACGCTCATTTCAAATGTATCGACTTTCTTCATCTGCGGTCCTACCCTCAGCTTTATAGACGACACGCCAAACCCATACAATATTAGAACCATTTCAATATTTATCGGGCTGAAAGTGGTTTTATTTACCCTATTGTTTATCTTATATAAAATGAAGCTGTGGGAAACGGTATGCAAGGTTATTGAAACGCTTAACGGTAAAATGAGCGGTTACCTGCCTGTTGCGATCGTATCGTTCTTTGGGTTTTATATAATTAATGTTATTACCAATAGTATGGGTATAATTCCCTCCGCTGTCACAACAAGTCAAATCGATCAAGTAATAACCCTGCCGGATAACCTTGAACTCCGTTATGTTTTTATAGCTCTTTACAGTATTATCAGCCTTATTTTCATTTTTGAGTTTTGGCAAATATTTTCTTCTGTTTTTTGGTCTTCTCGCGCCCTTAAAACAGAAGCGGAATTAAGCGTTGCCAACAAAATACAACAGGATATGCTGCCTTGTATCTTTCCGGCGTTTCCTAGCCGCGCCGAGTTTGACATATACGCCAATATGCGTCCCGTAAAAGAAGTTGGCGGTGATTTTTATGATTTTTTTCTAATTAACGACAACACCCTTGCCGTGGTTATAGCTGACGTTTCTGATAAGGGTATACCCGCTGCGTTATTTATGGTTATTGCTAAAACTCTTATTAAAAACAACGCTCTTTCCGGCAAAAACCCGAAGGAAGTATTTGAAACGGTTAATAATATGCTTTGTGAAAATAACGAAGCCGGTATGTTCGTCACGGCGTTTTTAGGGTATCTTGATATTCCGAGCGGAAAGTTTACCTATGTAAACGCCGGGCATAACTTGCCGTTATTGCGTTCCGGCAGTGGCAGCCCTACCGATAGGCGTTTTGACTGGCTTAATGCAAAGCCGGGTTTTGTGCTAGCGGGTATGGAGGATGTATTTTACAAGCAGTATGAAATTACTTCTGCAATCCGGAGATGAACTATTTCTATATACTGATGGCGTAACCGAAGCTATGAACCGAGATAGTAAGTTGTTCAGCTCCCCTCGCCTGCTTGAAACGGTAAATAAATATATTGATTTGCCGTTAAAGGAATTTACTATATCTATAAAACGTGAAATTGATAAATTCGCTAATGGCGCGGAACAAGCGGATGACATTACTATGCTGATCTTAAGGTTAAAAAAGAAGGAAACGAATGGGAATGGATAAGATATACATTTACCTGTTTAATCAAATGGACAGCCTTGACGAGAGCTTTACGGCTGAGCATTTTTACAAGCTTCCTGAGTTCCGGCGTAAGCAGTGTATTAAGTATCGTAGGGAGTCCGATAAAAAAGCTTGTATTATAGCATATCATTTGCTTGAAAAAGGCTTAGCGGAACGATATGGCATTACAAGTTCCATTTCGTTTGTTTATAACGAAAACGGAAAACCATATTTGCGAGAACATCCGAATGTTTTTTTTAGTATCAGTCACTCTGAGAGCGGCGTTATTTGCGCTTTGGCTGAATTTGAGATCGGCGCGGATATGGAAAATATCCGTCCTTTTGATATGAAAATGGCGGAACTGGTATGCAGCGATGATGAATTTAGGGAGTTATCCATATCGGTTGACCCTGCAAGGTTATTTTGTCGGTTTTGGACAGAAAAAGAAAGCTATGCCAAGGCAAAAGGAATGGGAATGGCAAGTGATTTAAGGCAAAACATACCTAAAGATGGGTTTTTATGTATAGATATGAGGGATTATTTAATTACTCTTTATTGCGGAAAAAGCGATTTGGTTCCGATAAGTTCGCTGTCCTGTTCCACCAGTATGAAGTGGCCATGCGGGTACAGTCATTCTTCTAAATATTCTTCTAAATATAAAACACCCTGACATGGTTCAATCAAGCATGCTTTTCGACATTAATTTTAGTATATTGCCATTTACAATATCACCAGTTTCTTCTATTTACTTGACTAAACCTCTGTTATAATTCACCATGTTCTTTTTATATTATTTTATCAGGTATTTTGGAATCCCTGCTGAATAGTAACAGTTAAGTCAGAAACTTTTTTTGGGGGGTAAATTGAAAGGAAATTGTTAAGGAGGAAAAAACCATATGTAAAGTAATTTCATTCAGTAAATAAAAAAATATTTCAAAACCATGTAATACTTTTAAAAAAAAGAGGTAGTTATAGTTAAGAGAGCAATAAGTTCTCTAAAAATAAAAGGAGGTCGTAATTATGAATCAAGAAAGGCAAAAAACACTTACAGAGTTCCTGAACTCTGACCAGGAACGCGCTAAAAAGCTTTTGGCACTTGAGGCGAGTGAAGCTCTGGCGCAAATCAACTCTCAAGGCCACGATTTCTCGCTGGATGAAATCAATGAGTATGGTAAGTTATTAAAAGAAGCAAAAGCTAAAGTTCAAGACGGTGAAGAATTAAACCTTGATTTACTTGATGACGTGGCTGGTGGTGGCGCAAGCATTACTATTGATTTGGGGATTATTAAGGGTACCTTTAGCTGGTAAGAATTCTCGTTTGACAAATTGGCAATTATCTCAATGATGTTTTGGATTTGTCAACAAGACTACACAAACATCCTAAGAGTTTTCGCACAAATACTGTTTATACTACTAGCAGCATAAACAGAGTATCACTGAGCAACAACTCAATGTTCGTTGTGTGTGTACATAAGACGGCGATTCGATTCGCCGTCTTTTACTGTAAAGCTTTTCTCTGCATTTATGCACTTGGGCAGGTTCTTAGCTACAGGTAGGTTGTGATTTTAATTGGTCGTTACCTTACAGTATTTTGCTTTCCTCCCGAATCTCCCGGTTCTCTAATTGGAACCGCTTCAACACTGTATCTTCCAGCTTTAGTGAATAATGCAAGAAGCATAGGTTGCCGCAACGAATCATATGATGTAAGAAGCGCAGATCATGGAGGTTGCCGCAATTGCTACATTGTGTTACACTACTGCCTGGATTATGGATTCAATTATTAAAATTGCAACATATGGTACAACAGTTCGATATCAGAAATTAAAGTGCAGAAATCTATATTAGAGGAGTATTACATAATGGGCAACCACAAATCAGTTTCAGCATTCATGGCGACAGAAAGAGCTAAAGGGATTTTCACAGTAATACTATTTATTGCTTTATCAGTTATAGCGCCATTTGTTACTTTTTTCTTATTAACGATTTTTCGAAATATTACCGGTATTTTTGATGAAAATTTATTCAATAACTTAATTAGTTGGATTAGTCTTATTATATTATTGGTAGTATTTGTTACTATTTTTTTCAAAACACTTAAAGAGGATATAAAAAGATTAACGAAAATAAATATTTATTTCATCACTGTGATGGCAATTATAGCATTAATATTAAATTTTGGAAGCAATGCAATATTGGATTTATTTAATATTTCAGAAAATGCTAATAGTGACCCAGTAATGAGTATGCTAAAAACAAATGCTGTAATTGGATTAATTATTGCTATAATATACGGTAGGTTGTAGAAGAGTTAGTATATAGAAAAGCAATAAGTCAAATCATAAACAATAAAATAATTTTTGTTGCTGTATCTGCGTTAATATTTGGGTTAGCACATGAAACTAATTTAAGAATTATTCCCTATCTATTTCTTGGTACGATATATGCTACTGTTTATTTAAAAACGAATAAAAATATAACGGCATCCATTATTGTACATTTCATCAATAATTTGGTATCTCTTTTATGGATGCTCTTCGGTAAGTAAGCCGCAATGTAATTGTATCTTGATGAGTATGTTTTCCGCTTTAACCGTAGAAGCGCCGTGGATGCGGTTTATTATTCTACTGATTGTTGAAATGTGCTATGAAGGTTTCATCAACAACATTCAATGATAATGAATAAAGGGGACTTTATGAAAAAATACATGAGAGAGTTGGATATCTTATTCAGCATGCAAAGATATGGAAGTAAGATTTTAAAAAAGCAGGATTTGCTATTTCCGTTCGTTGAGTCCGATTCGGTTGTGATTGATGTTCATATATTGAGAACTACAGCGAACCTAAATAAGGATGAAAATGACTTGGTCACCTTTAAAAATCCCTGAATGTTATTCTGAGTGTAGCGAATTGGTTTTTAGGCTTTTTGCTATACTCAAGGTGATAGAATGAGAATGTTTTTAGAGGTTACCAATTTCAAATTATTGAAAAGGGATGAATGCAATTGGATGTAATATTGATTGATAGTGTAAATTTCTCTTCTGAAAATGTAGCTCCACAACTAGGTTTATTATCGTTGCATAATCGATTAAAACATGAATATGAAGTAGAGATTGTTGATTTTGACAATATGCATTACATGAAAGAATTTATTTACGATGATGATACAAATGTGACAATCAATAAAATAGCCGAATACCTGGCAGAAAAAAACGCATTGGTGTATGGATTTTATACAATTTGCAATTCATACCCTGTCACCGTGTTAATTGCTAAAAGACTTAAGCAAGTAAAGCCTGACGCTCATATAATCTTTGGAGGACCTCAAGCTACCCTGACGGCACAAGAGTCGTTAAAAGCCTTTGACTTTATTGATGCAATAGGCTTAGGTGAAGGTGAATCATACATATGTGATTTTGTACATGAGTTAATGAGTGGCAGAGAGGATTTAGAAAAGCTAAAAGGCATTTGTTTTCGTAGTAATTGTGGAATTGCATCGACAGAGTTGCCAGAATTACTAGGGACCAGTGAATTGAGCGAGATGAACATGGTTGATATGCTGAAGGATTGCGATTATAATAGATATAAAAAAAATGCTGATGGGTTTCAATTGGAAGGTGGGCGCGGATGTCCATTTTCGTGTACATTTTGTTCGACCAATGAGTTTTGGAAACGTAATTACAGGGTTAAAAACACGAAATCCTTGATCCAGGAAATGAAGGACTTACATGCAGAGTACGGACATATGAAATTTAGTTTGGAGCATGACCTTTTCACAATGAATAAAGAGTATTTACATGAATTTTGTGAGAAATTAATAAAAGAAGACTTAAAATTTACATGGGGGTGTTCTTCGAGAATTGATAACCTTGGCTATGATTCAATAGAATTAATGAAAAAAGCTGGCTGTTTGGGGATTTTTGTTGGATTGGAGACCGGTTCAAAGAAAATGCAGAGAACGCTTCATAAGAATATAAATATAGAAGATGCTATTGAGAAAATTATTTACATTAAAAACATAGGTATTTCTATTACTGTATCATTCATTTATGGATTCCCAGATGAAACTTTAGAGGATTTTGCCGACACGATGCGTGTAATAGAGAAGCTTCTTTTGAATAACATTCGAACATTGCAGCTCCATAAGCTAATACCCTTACCAAAAACAAAAGAGCTTGAAAAAGTTGTTAGAAGATTGTATTTCGATGAAATGGATATTGAATTAACGATATACAAGAAAAGTACAAATCCTGAATCAGTTATCGAACTTATTAAACAATATCCTAGCATTTTTCCGCAATTCTATACATTTGATTCAGAGGTACGTACGAAATATAGACGAATAGACTATTTGGTGTATTTTTTAGAATTTGTGTACAGGGATGGGTATTTGACAGTTAGATATATATTAGAAAAGTATGGAATTATTGGTATATACAATCTTTTCCAGAATGAAATCGAAACAGCTTTTCAGAAAATAAATACGGCTGCACTAAGTGCAAGCTTTGAAAATTGGATTCAAAGCCCGAACATGATGAAAATCATTAATGATCTTTACGCTACCCTTATCATAAAGCTAAATAAGATAGATGATGACATTTACTTCAGAAATATTTCGATTTTTGAATTCCAGAAAATGTTAGGTGCATTTGATGAAGATGAGATATATAGATTTGACATTGACATCCTCAGTATTTTAAGAAATCATAAAAATATTCAGTATAACCCTTGCTGGGTTAAGTACTCTTTATTAAACAACGGCAAGTTGAAAGTATCCATGATTTTGGAGGCTGCCTAAATCGCCTTTACCATTGACTTGAGATGATTAAGTGAATGGGAAAGCTCAGTATTATTAATAGAAGATACGACTGGAATAAATCTAAACAGTCATAAAAAACAAAATGAAAAAAACAGAATGCCTCGGGTACAGTAGCGAATGTGTCCGAGGCATTAAACTGTGCAGTTACACTGCAGTAAAACCAAAAGGTTTGCCCGCTTGGATTGGTTGCGTAGTATTATTATAAAACAAGTCCCAAAGCTAAAAGCGTTATACGTATCTTAGTCAACTTGGCAGTTATAGATGAATTCCGAGTGACGAGCCTACTTGGTAACACAAATAAACTTATCATTAAATCTAAGGCTTATTACTCCTATCCGCGTAATTCGGTAGAATAGAATGTAATATATAAGCTTCGTATCACTTCCGAAAGAGTTAATAGTATACTTACAATAAATATCATACTGTTAAAATTAATCGTCAGGTACAGCATTTATAAATGGTGTTTGACCTATAAAGAAAAGCCAATATTTTATAAAAAGCTTATGTATTTCTTCTAAGGGTTCAATGCCGTCAAATGGGTACAATGTATTTAATCTAGATACTTCATTGTTCAACTCAAAAACCATATTTTTAACAATAGGATTATAAATAGATTTTAAGTATGTATCTATACAACTTGTTTCTTGCACTCTAGGAATCACATAGGCAAGCAATTTTACAAGGTAATAGTAGTTTTGACAATCATTATCGATACTGTTCACCTTTATAATATCCCATTTGCTATTAGCTATACCCTCACAAAATTCATCCATATTCTGATGAAATGTTGTACATGTCTTAGTTTCAGCAATATATTCAACCCAAAATTGTATAACCATTACATCACAAATAGTGCCCGTATGTAAAAAGAAATTCTTATGGAGATTTGGCATTTTTGAAATTTCGTTTATATGACAAAGCTCATGAAAAAGTGTTTTGACTATAGTCCGAAATATATCATTGTCATGCAATTCTTGAATATCCAAAGTTGGCAACTGCCTATATAGTCGTGAGGAGATATGTATTGTATGTTCATCTATCACCCGTCCGTCACTATTATTCGGAAGTTTTCGCACCATGCTTATGGTATATAGTTCAGATAAATCCATATCGTTTCCATAATGATAGATAGTGTAATCAAATAAAGTTTTTAAGAATACTTCATATTTATGATTAAATGTGCATATTATTGTCAGCTTTATCACCTACTTATGAGACATACTACTTACAGATTATTGCCATTTTAAACATAGAGGTTCACATTAATTGAAATACAATCATTCCTTATTCCACACAGCCCTTTGCTTTATCATATCTCGGGAAATTTTAACATGAATAACCACTAGAATCAATAGTATTCCCACGGAAATTTCATCGTTTGTTACAATTATGTTACAGTGCATTTTATACTCTGAGCGAATAGCTAAAAATCAAGGTTTAGCATTTTTATCCAATATCTCTCCGACTAAAAAATTAGCAAAATTTGAAGATTAGCAGAAATAATGGAACACGCACAAAATAGGGCGGACTTTTTCAGGGATAAGTACGGTATAAACGAAATACCCTCAACCCTCAAAACCAACAATGAGCTGTATACTAAATATGCTTGATAAGGACGCTGTTTCTAAGGTAATAATAGAAATAATGAAAGAGAGAGCGGATATAGTCGGCAATATCATAGCCGTGTACGGAAAAGCAATACGAAGCACAAGCAAAGAAGGTAAAGCACATTCCGCACTGTAAATCCTTACGGCCTATCTAACAGAAAGCAGTGTTGTCATAGGTCAACAAGCCATACACGAGAAAACAAACGAAATCCCAGTATTTCAAGCAATGCTCAACCTTTTGGATATTAAAGGAAAAACCATAACAGCCGATGCACTGCACTGTCAAAAAGAAACCTGTAAAAAGATAATTGATGCAGGTGGACATTACGTTTTTGGCTTGAAGGAGAACCAAAAAACACTTTTCAATGATGTATCGTTATTCATAAACGACCCAACCAGAGTAGTATCCAAGTAGCACATGATTATATTCATACTCATATAGTATGTCACTAAATTTTTCCCTATATATGAATGAAAATATTTCTTCCAATTCTGTGCTAAAGCCCATTCATGAAATAGCCTCTTAGAGGCAAATTCCGTTAGACAATTTGATATATCTGGATGGCTACAACATGCATTTGACCATAGTCCAGCGGAATGATATTTGCTTTCAGCCCTTTTTTGTAAAAGCATTTCATTTTTTTCATTAATAATAAATACTGAAAATGCTCGATGTAACAATCCCTTTTTGTGTACATCCAATTTTAAGCCCTGACCAATTGCATTATCGAAAATGTCAACCAAGACAATATCTCTTGCGTTTTCTATCATAATCCTCCTTCTAAACTAAAGTGAAAGTGGGCTACACGAATGCAAGGCGATACCTTATGCCCCTTTCAATAACTTGTTTCTTACCCCCATCGCTAAACCGATCAGGCTTGTAACTGCTTGTTGTCTTTGATGATTCCTATCATGATGTCTTTTCTTTCTTGTGTTAACATTGCTTCTCCTCCTTTCATGATTATTTAGAGAACAGCTATCCATTATGATTATGTATTCCTTATGTCTATAACTACTCAACTTATTAAAAAGTATTATAAACTTTTTAATAAATTTTTTAAAATATTCATACTCAACTTTTGTAGAGTCTGTCCTGCAAAGTTTTGAGTGAATGGTGCTAATACAGAGCGTCAGGGGGGATATTAGATTTGAGGGATAAATCGGGTAGCTTATTTTTGTGTAAATATGCGGAGTTACGCTGGCTGGGTTGGTTGTCCCGAAGAAGAAGCCATCGCTTCTCTAGGCAGCGGGAGTACGTTTCGGTGATTTTTATAATTTTCTTTATTATTTGCTACTGATAGACCTGTTGACTGCATTTTGAAAGCAGCCGATTAATTTTAGGATTTACGTTTATAAAAAAATCAAAACCCTGTAATACATTTTAGAAAAATAGGTAGTTATAGATAGAGGACGTTATATAAAAAATATATATTTAGAAAGCTTTCAAAATAAATAAAAATCGTATTAAAAAATATTTTACAGCGAAGCGTTAGTAAAGTTGCGTCTTTGATGGATACCATTAAGGAAATATAGGCCGTGTTCAAGGAAAAGGACTTAGCTGTAAACGCTAAGTTGCATAGATGGATTCTAAAAGCTAATCGATATTGTTCTTTATGGAAGCATAATCACGAGGAAGAATAAGAGTAAAAGGAAAATGACCATGGATGAGTTTTATAAAATAGACGAAATTTTAAATACTATCGATTTTTCGCAAGGCCGAGAGAAGGCTGTTTGGGAGAAAATTTTGCTGCACCTACAGAAGAGCGACGGTGCGGCGTCTTTCAGCGAGTTAGATAATGTAGCGGGCGGTTTATCACATATCAAGGAGCACTGCGATAATTCGGAGGATTTATGGAAAAAATGAGTTCTGGACAGCACACCTTGCAGCAGTGTTTTAGCCATTGAGATACGCTTTTATTTTTGTAAATAATGAGATGCCGAGGGTGGCGTCCCCTATTTAAGCATGGCTTTTCATAAATACATTATAGAAATAAAGGAGAAAATCAGCATGAACATCAACATAACCTACAATGAGGAAAAAACAACCCTTGCCCTTTCAGGTAAACTGGACACTAACACATCTCCCAAATTACAAGAAACACTTATACCTGAATTTAGCAACACAAAGCATATTGAGCTTGATTTTGCCAATCTTGTTTATATTTCATCGTCGGGGCTTCGCGTACTGCTTATGGGTGAAAAAACAGCCAAAGCACAAGGCAGTAGACAAACACTTGTAAATGTA
This sequence comes from Holotrichia oblita, assembly GCA_023690525.1. NCBI lineage: Eukaryota > Metazoa > Arthropoda > Insecta > Coleoptera > Scarabaeidae > Holotrichia > Holotrichia oblita. The sequence continues at coordinate 78,204 of JALQSN010000150.1, read as the reverse complement.
TCTCCTGATGTTATGGAAGTATTTGAAATGACTGGGTTTTCTAGTGTTTTGCATTTTGAATGATTATTTAAAATCAGAGAAGGCGCACCTGGGAGGAACCGTATGAATAAACCCGTAGCTATGAAAGAATATATAAATACAGAAAAACTTGCAAACATGAAAGAACTTGTGATCGAAGCAAAATTGGATAATCTAAACGCCGTACAGGATTTTATCGCAGGGGAATTGGATGCCTCTGATTGTCCTATGAAGCTACAAGCGCAAATTGCTCTTGTTACGGAAGAAATATTTGTTAATATCGCCCACTACGCGTACAGCCAGGACGCATGGTCTAGCAATTCGCAAAACGAAAGACCTACCCCGGAGACAGGCTATGTGGTAATTCGGGTAGCTGTCGGCGATGAAATTATCATCGAATTTGAGGATGGCGGTAAACCATATAATCCACTCGAAAAAGACGATCCCGATATTACATTGGATGCAGAAGAACGGGAGATTGGCGGATTGGGTATTTTCATGGTAAAAAATATGATGGACGCCGTAAAGTATCGGTATATGGATAATAAAAATATACTGATGATTAAAAAAATAGTATTTTGTTCAAATAAAAACTCCATATAAAACCTTTGCTTCATCAACTCATCGGCTTATATTTTAGCCAAAAAGCAAATAACCGCTAGAGCGGGGAGTCTAGCGGTAAATTTGTTAATAAGCTTAAGCGGTGAGTTTGAAGGATAAAAAATATATTAAAATGAACGGAGGATTATTAATGAAGCTTTCTAAAAGAATTATGGTTTTTGTGACGGTAGCTGCGATGAGCGTCAGCATGTTAAGTTTCACCGCGTTTGCGGAGAACATAAACTACTACCAGAACTGGACCAGCGACAAAGGAAACGGCCCCGCAAACGGCTCGACCAGCGGCAATCAGGGTAACACAACTTTTTCCAGCAATATAAATGTTGGCACAGGCACTTTCGACGCAACTTGGAATACAACGGGTAACGGCTTCAACAACCTTCACGGCGTGGGTTGGAGCGCCGGAAAAGCGAGCCGAAAACTCGGTTACAATTTAGGTATCTTTGATCACACTAGCGGAAGTAACGGTTGTACTTACTTAGCTTTCTATGGCTGGACAAGAAGTTCATTGATAGAATATTATGTATTTGATAATTGGTTTAACTATGTTCCGAACGATGGAACAAAAGTAGGTACTTTCGAAAGCGACGGCGCTACCTATACATATTATTATAAAAATGCCAACGGACCTAACATTGACGGCAGCGACCTTTTTAAACAAGTTATAAGCATAAGGGATTCAAGCAAAAAGAGAACTGAGGGCACAATTACCTTCCAAAACCATGTAAACGCATGGGGAAGTAATCCCAATACACAATTAGGTAGCTCATGGAGTTATCAAGCTCTTATTGCAGAAGGTTACAACAGCAGCGGTAGAGCCAACGGCAGCGTGTGGGAAACAAATTAATTGTTTTTGTCCGATTTATTAAGTAATATCTTGTACGATTAACGCTAAGCCGCCGGTGCTCCCCAACCGGCGGCTTAATTATATGTACAATATAAATCCTTGCATCCCGTGAAAGGAGACATTGTAATGAAAAAGCTGTTGATACCCTTACTAGCATTTATCATGCTTTTGCCTTTCAATTCATGCACTCAGCAAAATATAGTCATTTCCGAAGATTTAATATTAGTAAAAGGTGGCTATTTTAAAAACGAAAATTCAAATCTGTATAAAACAAACGTAAAAGTAACGGATTTTTATATAAGCCAATACGAGGTGACGCAAAAAGAATGGATAGAAATCATGGGTAAAAACCCCGCGGATTTACAAGGCGACAATTTGCCGATAGTAAATGTAAATTGGTATGACTGCATTGAATACTGCAACGAGAGAAGTGTAAAAGAAGGCTTAACGTTGTATTACAATATAGACAAAGAAAATAAAGACCCTAACAATCATGGAGAAGAAGATGAGTTAAAATGGACTGTAACCCTAAATGAGAAAGCTAACGGTTATCGGCTGCCTACGGAGGTTGAATGGGAATACGCGGCGAGCGGTGGTCAAAAGAGCGATAGCCATCTATACAGCGGAAGCGATAATATAAACGATGCCACGTGGTATTTCAGAAACGCCGGAGATGAATATTTAACCGAATCCTGGCACTGGGGAACAATCGAAGCCAATCATTGCCAAATTAAACCTGTGGGTCAAAAGCAAAGCAACGAGCTAAATTTGTACGATATGTCGGGAAATGTCCGGGAGTGGTGCTGGGACTGGAGCGGGGATACCATTCATACACAAAGCGGCGAATCGCGCGTTATACGGGGCGGCGGTTGGATTGGTGACGAAGTACCATGCCAAATATCTTACCGTTCAAGTATGGAAGCTCATTATGTACAACCGGACTTAGGCTTACGTGTATGCCGAAACAAATAGGGAATTGATGTTAAAAATATATTGGAGCGGCATCGCCGCTCCTTTTTTCATGTCAAGACCCGGTTGACTTATAACGCCATAACCCCACGCGAAAAAAAGCATAACTTGGTATTAAAAACAATAATCCAATCAACGGAATAAACATAAAAAATACACGCTGCTCTCTATCTATTAAATATAACAGCGGATAATATTGAAACAAGGCTAACGGAATTACAAATGTGAGAAACATTAATATATTTTTCCCATATACCGAAAACGGATAACGTCCGAATTCGCGCCCTCCGTCTGTAAATACATTCATAAATTCCAATCCTTCTATTGTGAAAAACGAAAATGCCGCGTATATTAGAAACAATCCAAAAAATATCAAGCTTCCGCAAATAACCATCAAACAAAGCGTTAAAATTTTATCCCATGTCCATATAATACCACTGTTTGGTATTGCGTAGCAAAATACTAAAATAGCCTGAAACAACCTGCCAAAACGCGTAAAATCCATTTTTAACGATAAAACTTGAAAAACGATATTCCTAGGCCTCACAAGAGCGCGGTCAAATTCGCCGTTGCCAAGCATACGCGGAAATGAATCAAAACCGCGCCCAAACATCTCTGCTGTCGAAAACGCCATAAGTACTACAGCAAAGCATAAAAGCGTCTGTTCAAATTCAAAACCCTCAACGGCATTAAACCTCAAAAACATAAAATACACACCTAAAAACGCTGTAAACGATACAAGGAACTGTCCCATTGCGGTTAAAAAAAATGATATTTTATATTGCATTTGGCTTTTTAGGTGCATAGTTAAAAATTTCATATAAAGCCGCATTTTTAGCCTCCCTGTACAATAACTTTTTTAAGCGCCCTACTCATCATAATCCTGCCGATAAACAACAGAGCCGCAAGCCAAAATATTTGTAATAAAATACCGGTTAACGCATCTGCACCTGCAATATTTCCGCTGTAAACACGCAGCGGCATATTTTGCATCGCGGCAAACGGAAGAAGCTCCACAACAGCCCGAACCGGTTCCGGGAAAAACGGCAGCGGAACAGTTGCTCCCGCAAGAAAATCTGATAAAACCGCAACAATTATCCTCACGCCCATCGGAGATAAAGTATAAAATAACGAAATGTGCATAATCATAGAAAATGCGACTACCACGCTAAGCGCAAAAAACGTTGAAAGTATAAACAACAAAAATTGCTCAACATTAGGCGGTAAAGTCATTCTATACGGCTGCGGTACGATAAACGCAACAATTAAAATCGGCATACACCGTAACATTGCCCGCGCCAAACGATTGGCAAAGGCCTGACAGTACCAACGGCTGTACAGGTCAACCGGGCGTACCATTTCATAAGCAATTGAACCTTCCGTAACTGCGGCTGCAATTTCGTTTTCCCAAAACCACATCATAAAAAGCGCAAGGAACGCTTGCTGCATCCAAATGTATGAAACTGTTTCCGAAAACTCCATCGGAAACGCATCCGGATTTGCCCGGTAAAAAGCAGAAAACGCAAATATTTCCATAAATCCCCACGCAAATTGTGTTGCTATACCCGCGGCGGCAGCCGTGCGATATTGAAGTACATTAATAAACCTTATACGAAACATTGCAAAATATTTTTTCATAAAGACACCTTTTTATTCTATTTTAAGAACCCGTAGATTTATAATGCTTTAATCCAAACCGAAAAAAAATATAACCGGGAATTATAAATAACAATCCTAACAGTGGAGTTAACATATAAAATATACTTTGTTTAATATCCAATAAATACAATAACGGATAATATTGAAATAACGCCAACGGAATCGCAAACGTTAAAAATTTCAATACTTCCTTACCGTATATGGAATACGGATATTTACCATGGTCCCGCCCGCCGTATGTTAGTATATTCATAAAATCAAGCCCCTCGGTTGTAAAGAACGCAAAAGACGCTTGTATAAGAAATAAAGTAAAAAATATTACGCTTCCGCAAATCACCATTAAGCAGAGTGTTAAGATTTTATCAATTGTCCAAACAACTCCACTATTAGGTACTGCCCAAACAAAAACAACTGTTGCTTGCAGCGTTGCGCCAAGCCGGACAAAATGCACCCTTGATGCTATAACTTGGAATATAACGCTTCTCGGTCTAACCAAAGCTCGGTCAAATTCACCGTTCGCCAACATAGTGCGAGGAAGCTGATCCAATCCCCGCCCAAGCATTTCCGCAATAGAAAAAGCCATAATTACAACAGCAAAGCAAAGTAAAACCTGATTGTATGTAAATCCGTCCACATCATTAAATATAAAAAACATAAAATATACACCTAAAAAAGTAGAAAACTGCATACAAAAATTACCGAGTGTGAGAAGAATAAAAGACATTTTATATTGCATCTGGCTTTTAATATGGATACTAAAATATTTTAAATATAATTTCATACAGTATCACCCACCCTGCACTATTACTTTTTTCAACGCACGGCTTATTAAAAATTTTCCGATTGTAATAAGTATAACTAACCAAAAGATTTGAAATAAAATTCCCTTTACCGCGTCAATCCCTGCAATGTTTCCGCTGTATATACGAAGCGGCATATTTTGCATTGCCGCAAACGGCAGCGATTCAAGCACCTTTCGTACCGGTGCGGTAAAAAACGGAAACGGTATTACCTCTCCGGTAAAAAAAGCCATCGCTGCTATAAGCATTACTTTTACGCCCCCATATGAAGTGGTATAAAACATAGAAACATACATGAGCATTGTAAAAGATACCGTGACGACTAACGCTAGAGCTGTTGATAAAATGAACATAACAAATTGATAAATATCCGGCGGAAGTGATAAATTATAAGGATAAGGCAAGAAGAATGCAACAAGCAGTAATGGCAGGCGAAATACTGTAAAGGCAACACGCCCTGCGCAGACGCGGAAAAACCAGCGTGTGTATAAATCAGCGGGACGAACAAGCTCGTAGGCTATTAAACCATTTTCAAGAGATGATTCAATTTCTGCATCTCCGAATGTAACAGAGAATAATAATAAAAACGATTGTTGCAACCACATATATGAAATCGTTTGAGATAATGTCATCGGAAAATTATCCGGATTGGTGCGGTAAAAAGCCAAATACGCCAATACCAGCATCATTCCCCATAAAAACCCTGTAAATAAAAGTGAAAATACAACTATTCTGTACTGTACGCTATGTATGAAACGTATGCGGAATATCGTTAAGTATTTTTTCATAAGCGGTATTCCTTATACAGTGCGGCAACCATTTCTTCGGAGGTAACACCGGATACAGAAACATCAAGCAATTCCGTCTGCGCCGCAAGGTTGGCTATTGCGTTAGAAACAGATAAAACTGATGGGTCAAGCGTAATAACAAGCCGCCCTTCCTTCATTTCGTCAAGCGACATACCCTCGCATATTTTAGGAGTATTTCCGCTATATTCAACAACAAGTGTTTTTTGTTCCGAAAAACGTTTTTTTAATTCAACCAAGCTCCCGTCAAGAAGTATCCTTCCCTTGCCAATTAGCAAAATGCGTTCGGTTAACGCTTCAATATCCTGCATATCGTGGGTTGTTAAAATAACGGTTGTACCTCGCTCAGTGTTTAATTTTTTAATAAACTGCCTGACGGCGATTTTTGAAACCGCGTCAAGCCCGATAGTCGGCTCGTCTAAAAATAATATTTTTGGATTATGCAAAAGCGACGCGGCTATTTCGCAGCGCATACGTTGACCAAGGCTTAATGTACGCGTCGGTGTTTTTAACAATTCTTCCAAGTCAAGAAGCTCGGTCAATTCGTCTAAATTATTTTTAAATTGTTTTTCGTCCACCTTATAAATATCCCGTATCAATTCAAAGCTGTCAATGATAGGAACATCCCACCATAATTGACTCCGCTGCCCAAATACTACGCCGATATCACGCACATGAGCCACGCGTTCGCGCCACGGAGTTAACCCGTTAATTTCGCACGCACCGCTGTCCGGCGTTAAAATACCGCACATAATTTTAATAGTTGTGCTTTTACCCGCGCCGTTCGGACCGATATAACCGACCATTTCACCATCATTAATTGTAAAGTTAATATCGCTTAAGGCATGGACAGTTTCATACTCACGCGAGAACAACGCTTTAACGGCACGCCCAAACCCGGCTTGCCGCTTTGCTACGCGGAATGTTTTATTAATATTTTGAAGTGTTATCATTTATTACTTCACCACCCTTTTAAAATTTTTTATTCACTTCTTCTTTAAGTAAAAGCTTTAAGCAGCATACATTATGAGAGTTTAATGAGCAATCTGACAGTAAAGCCATCCGGACGAGTTATACACGTTAAATCGCCGTCCATTTTCTCCATTAACGTTTTGGCGATATACAAACCCAAACCCTCACCTTGTTTTGCAGACTTTACTGCATCTGCGCCCCGATAAAATTTAGTGCTTAAAAGCTCCAGTTCGGATTCCGGCGCACCGCGTCCGTAATCACTTATGTCCATCTGTAAAAAAGAATCCACAAGCAGAAAGCTTGCGGCAACAGATGTACCGGCGTATTTTCGTGAGTTATCAACGATATTCCCGATTACCTGCGTCATCCGTTGAACATCAATGCTTATAAGGCAACGCGGAATATTATGGATTTGGACATCCTCATTTTGCAATAAATCACTAAGTACCGCACTTTCTATGTCATTGACCGTCACATTGAATTGCCCCAATTCCTCAAGGGTACTGCCCAACAAATTGCTCACAAGTTTATTAATCTGTACAGTCTTTGCCTCTATTGATTTGATTTTTTCAAGCTGCCCTGCATCAGTAATTTGCACCTGAAGCAGCTCCGACATCAACCGTATTGATGTTACAGGTGTTTTTATATCGTGGCTAAGCGCGGCTATTAATTCTTTTTTGCTTTGGGTTGCCGCTAATTCTCTTTGCTTAGATTCATACAAAGATTGACGCATAATGTCAAAGCTTTCTGTAAACGCACCGAATATATTCCCTCTATCCATTGGCAGAGCCGTGTCAAGGTGTCCTGATGCGACATTCATTGCAAACTTCTTAAGCTTGGAAAACGGACGCAGTATAGTGAACCACAGTGCTGCTAACAGCATAAACATAGCGGCAATAATAGCAAAACCGGATATCAAAACAGATATTTTTTTATCGGCTATTGCTTTGTTCATATCCTTTTGAATGCCGGCGTCCAGCATAACATATCCCATGTTTTCAATGTCTATGCGGATTAAACAAGCTTTTGTACCGGCGTGCAATGTGTCCGGCAAGTTTTGACTTGTTTTAAAAACACTTTCTCCGTTTGCGTCCAGTATAATAAACTCATAAGCATAAACGTTCAGCTTTTCCCATTGACCCCAGTTTTGCTCCGCATCAAATGCAATGCGGTTTGCCTCAATCATATCAAACTCAGAATTTGCAAGAGGCTTAAACAGTGAAGCCAGAACCAAAAATCCGGCTAACACCAAAATCATCAAAAAAACATAGACAGCAATATACCGTTTCATTGTTCTTCCTCAAATAGATAACCTGTACCCCAAACTGTTTTAATAAGCTTAGGGTCATTGGAATCGTCTTCAATTTTCTCGCGCAGATGGCGGATATGCACTGACAATGTCCCCTCTGATACAAACTCATCGCCCCAAACATTTTGCAGCAGTTCATCCTTACTGACAACTCGCCCCCGATTTTCCAGCAGATATAAAAGCAAATTCCATTCCATTGGTTTCAGCTTGAGCAAATTACCATCCTTGTATACACGCATCGCTGTTTTATCAATGCGCAGTCCATTTTGCTCAGTGGTTTTTGGTTCTTTGGAACTAACGGCGGTGCGTTTTAAAATTGCTTTTACTTTCGCTAAAAGCACGTTCATTGAAAACGGTTTTGTTATATAATCATCTCCGCCCAAGCTTAAGCCCGATAGTATATCTTGCTCAGAATCCCGTGCGCTAATAAAGATTATCGGCATATCCATTGTTTTGCGAACCTGTTTGCAAAATAAAAAGCCGGACTCATCACCTAAATTAACGTCAAGCAGCATCAGCGATACACTGTTCTGCTCCAAAAAGGTTAACCCTTCCTGATAACTAAGCGCATAAGCAGACTTTATATCAAACATGTTAAAATATTCGCAAACCGTTTTCGATATTTCCAATTCGTCGTCAACAATTAAGCAATCATATTCCAAATGACCACATCCACGTTAAGAATTTGTTAAGAAAGTAATAGTAAGTTGGCAAAGACTTTCTCTCAAACGTCAATTATAGTGTATTTACAAACTAAGTTCAACATAAAGGGAGATAAAAAAACAATGCAAAATTTAATTAGAGTAAAAAAATTGAGTAAATCATTTTCAACAGGAGGGAAACAGTTACATGTAATTAAAAACATGGATTTAGATATCCGTGAGGGTGATTTTACCGTAATTATGGGTAGTTCGGGTTCCGGCAAAAGCACTTTACTATATGCTGTTTCCGGCATGGATAAGCCGACGCTGGGTGATATTTTTATCGGTGAAATGAACATAGCAGCCTTGAACAACGACCAACTTGCCGTGTTCCGGCGCAGTAACTGCGGTTTTGTTTTTCAGCAGATACATCTTATGGATAATATGAGCGTTCTGGATAACATCATGTCCAGCGGTTTGCTGCTCACAAAGAATAAAAGAGAACTTGCGCAACGTGCGGGTGAACTGCTGAAAAAAGTGGGACTCAACGAAGAATTGTGGCACAAGTTCCCCAGTCAATTGTCGGGCGGTGAAGCGCAGCGTGTCGGAATTGTTCGGGCACTGATAAATAATCCTAAATTACTGTTTGCCGACGAGCCGACCGGCGCATTAAACTCAGCCTCCGGCACGGCGGTTCTTGACGTAATGACCAAGCTCCACGAAGATGGGCAAACAATAGTTATGGTAACGCATGACCTTAAAACAGCCGCACGAGGCAACCGAATTATATATCTGCGTGACGGAGCAATTGTTGGCGAGTTGGAACTTGCACGATATGCAAAAGATGAAAAACAAACGCGTACCGAAAAGCTGCAAGGCTTTTTGGACAGAATGGGGTGGTAATAATGGGAATCTTGCATTACACACAATCAAACTTAAGAAAAAATAAAAGTAATTCGGTTTCTCTCGCACTTCTGGTGCTTTTAGTTTCGATGATGATGAGTATAGGGATTACGTTTATAACAAAAACCGATTCCGCTTATGACCTCAAAGCCGACGAACTAAATAGTATGCACGTTGCGTACGGTGTTTCCAAAAACGATTTCAAGCCTGAATATGAAACGTATTTTCAAAATAACGTACATGTGGTTGAGTATAATCGCGAACAGTCCGTTTACATGCCGCAGGCGAAAGTGAGCTACGGGGGTTTTGTGGACGTTGGCGTGTTGCTGTTGAATAAAGACGCATACAGAACCGTTTCGCCGTTTAAGCTTGTAGAGGAAGACACAACAGTTGCTCTCGAAAGCGCTGTATACCTGCCATATTACGCCAAGATACTTGGTTATGGTATCGGCGAGGAGTATATAATTGAATACCGCAACAAACCTTACAGCTTTACAATAGCCGGTTTTTTTGAATCGATTGAAATGACGCAATTAAATGCGGCTCTTAAATGTTTTTTACCTGAAACAGCGTTTAACCATATGCTGGATGAAATCGGTGAAACAGTACTGCTGACGGCTGTTCTTGACGACAGAATGACAGCGGAAACTTTCATCAGTGATTTCGAGAATGCTAATAATATCGCTCAAACAGGCTTTTATGCAGGTAAAAATCTTATTACTCATTATTACTTGTTTAAGCTGAACACAATAATGCAAGTGTTGATTTTCTCCGGAGTTTTGGTTGGCTTTGCCGTAATAGCAATTATCATATCGCTGGTTGTCATAAATTTCCGTGTCAAAAACAGCATTGAGGACCGTATGCACAACATTGGTGTTTTAGGTGCGAACGGCTACACTTCCGGTCAAATTAAAAGTTCCTTTATCCTTGAGTATGCGTTGATTGCTCTTCCGGCGGCTCTTTTGGGTGTGTTGATTTCAATTTTTATGACACCTTTTATTAATTCGGTTCTTCTCAGTATGACAGGTATATTCTTTGATATTGACACACAAGTCGTGCTTAGTTTACTGGCTTCGGTTCTGATTGCTTGTATCTTAATTCTGATGGTGCTTATTTCCAGCAGGTGTATTAAAAAGCTGCCTCCGGTGGTGGCATTACGCGGAGGTCTGGCAACCCATAGTTTTCGCCGCAACCACTTCCCGCTTCACATCGGATTAGGCAATGTTCACATTCGATTGGGGTTCAAGAATATGCTTTCCTACGGTGGGCTTTATTCAATGATTGGTATTGTACTGCTTGGTATTGCCGTTATCATCTCCTTTATGTGGGTGACATTTGCGAATTTCTCTCTTGATAAAGCCGCTGTTATTAAAATGGCGGGATTGGAAGATGCGGATGTAAAGGTGACAGTTACACAGCATACAGACATCAGTGTGCTTGCACTTGAAATTGAAGCGATGGAAAACGTAAAAAAAACATCACAGCTAGATTTTGCGGCTTTCAATGTGAACGGCTCAAAAGTACCTCTGGCATTTGTTTCAGACGATTTCAGCTGCCTGAACACTCTCGAAGCATTTGAGGGTTCTATGCCTCAATTGATGAACGAGGTTGCAATTCCAAAAATATTTGCCCAAAATCTGGGCAAGGGTATTGGTGACCCGGTATGGCTTGAATACGGCGGTATAGAACAGGAATACCTTATTTCAGGTTTTTTCTCCACAACAACTGACGGCGGACGCACCGCAGCACTTACAACGGAGGGTTTCCGCCGCATCAATCCGGCTTATGAACGCGAAACGATAAATATATACCTGGATAACGGAATACCATTCGAGCAATTCAAAGAAAAATTAAAAGAACGATTTGGAGTAGTGAATGTTCCGCTTACGGAAACAGAAGACGAATTTACCGCTGCAAAGATTCGCGCAGAGGAAAAGATATCGGCGTACATGGAGCAATACGGTATAGAAAGCGTGGAGTACGCAGTCATCTATAACGGCGAAATTATTATGAAAGGCGGTTCTGCCGCCTATCAAATAGAAAAAATAACCGATTGGAACGCTTATGTTAGCGCATCAATCAGTTCTATCAGCTCTGGTGGAGCCGTGCTTTTAATATTTGTTTCCGTCATTGGAATGTTAATGATTTCTATCATCTTGTTTATGACTACAAAATCCATACTGTTCAAACGTAGAGCAGAACTGGGAATTATGAAAGCAGGCGGCTATCAAACCAAAGAGCTTGTGGCTCAAATGGCTCTCAGCTTTTTACCTGCGGCGTTTACCGGTTCTTTATTAGGAAGCATACTGGGCGCATTATTAGTCAATCCGGTTTTTTTGGCAATTTTTTCAACCACCGGCGGCGTGTCGGTTATTGATTTAAACATTAGCCCAGCCGCAATCGTTGTGATATGCGTTTTACTGACTACCGCTGCTTTGAGTGTGGCTACTTTGTCCGCGCTGCGGATAAAAGCTATATCAGTTTACGAACTGATGAACGAATAAAAGGAAGGAATGATTATAATGAAAAAATTATTTTTTACTGCGGCACTTATGATTTGTATAAATATGGGATTAAATTCAATTGTTGCGGTTGCTGCGCAAAGTGAAACCACAGGTCGCTTGTATGGCATAGGTTCTGTAAGTAAAGTGTTCTCGGCGGCGGCTGTAATGAAGCTTGTGGATGAAGGTAAGCTAGATTTGGATACACCTGTTGTTAAATATATTCCTGAGTTTGTCATGGATGACCCGCGTTATGCTGAAATCACACCGCGTATGCTGCTTAATCATAGCTCGGGCTTTATGGGAACAACAGATAACGACAGTTTTTTATCGGGTGACAACGCAACCGTCAACCACGACCGCTTTTTGGAGTATTTAAGTACACAGCGTCTAAAACACGAACCGGGTGAGCTTTCAGTATATTCAAATGACAGTTTCATAATGGCGGAAATATTGGTCGAATGTGTCAGCGGCATTAGTTTTACAGAGTTTATAGAGCAAAAGTTCTCGCAGCCCTTGGGGATTGCCAACATCAAAACGCCTCAAAGTGATTTTGACCGCAGTATGATAGCTCCCACTTATGTAAGCGGTGTCGAATTAAAAATTGAAAATCTCAACCTTATTGGTACAGGCGGTATTTATTCGTCAATGGAGGACTTATGCCGGTTCGCTGCAATATTTATGGACAGCGCAGACGGAAGCGTCTTATCAAAAGCATCCGTAAATGAGATGTCTGCCGACCAGCACAAAAACCCTATGGTTTCATACGACGCAGATACTATATTCCGGTATGGTCTTGGTTGGGACAGCGTAAACACATATCCTTTTAATACACTGGGTATTAAAGCATTATCAAAGGGAGGCGACACAGGTAAATATCACACAAATTTAACTGTGCTGCCTGAGTACAATATTGCCGCGGCGGTCTCGTCATCTGGCGATTACGCTTCTGAGCAGCTAATCGCACAGGAAATCATTCTTGCAGTGTTACAGGAGGAAGGATTAATTGGGGAGGTTGAGTTAACTCTGCCTGTAAACAACGAACCTCCGGTTGTAATTCCCGAAAACATAAAGGCTTATGAAGGACTCTATGACCTCGGAATGAGAGGATGTCTGTTGGACGTAAGATTTTCTAAGGATACGCTTTCATTATCATCTATTGGAACTGCCAATGACCGCACGCAAATCTACAAGTACACGAAAGATGGAGAGTTTATCTCAACAGACGGCGACTATATTTGGATGCTGGGACTAACGTCTGCGGCACAAGGTACACGCGGTGTTTCAGCTTTGAAGTTTTATGAAGATGAAAAAGGACGCATTTTTATCATCACACAAACCTATGAAAACACAGCTAATTTAAGCCAGTGGGCAATGGCATCACCCTTCGCTCAAAAACTAGAGCCTAATGAAATTTCACAAACCTTAACCGAGTTGTGGCGCAACCGCTCCGAAAAGACTTACTTTTTGACAAATGAGCGGTACTCATCCTTGAAATATTACTCCAATCCTATTGCGCGTATCGCAGTAAACAACACTGCGTCTGGTTATGTGGGCAGCGGGGTATATCAAGGATGGGAATGATTGTCAGGTATGCGCAAATCGCGGATGAATCAACAGCGTTCGGATGGCAAAGCATACCGACAATGAACGGGCGTGATACACAGGAACTGGTTTTTAACAGTACAAACGGCATTGATACATTTAATGTTAATAATTATAGCTTTATTTCTGAGGACGCATTAAAAAACGCGTCGGAAATTAAGGATACCGTAAATACGGATCAAGGCGCGATTTGGTATAGAATAGACGACTTAATAGCAGGGCAAAAGTGGAAAATATCAATGAGTGATGAAGCCTCATATTTCGTATATGACAAGGATTTTAATGTATTAGCATCGTCACTGGAAGCAAAGGAGCGTACATTTGTCACTCTGCCGCGAAATGGATATATTGCATTTGTTGGAGTTAACGCAGAGTTTAAAATACGAGTTTTGTAACAAACATACCGCAGCTATACTCGCGAAATTAATCATTTGCCAACAAATGCGCAATTGGGAATGAGCGCATTTGTTGGCATTCCTTTTTATTCGCGAGTATAACAAAAATTTACCTTGAAAGTTTTGGAATGCTTTGTTAATTATCAGTTATATCTTACAGCATATACATAGTTTCATTGACTAACATTTATACTAAGTGATAAAATATATCTGTGAGGAGTTGATGGTTATGGTTATTCGTGAAAATTACTTGTCTAAAATCCGTCCATTCATAGGTAAAGATATAATCAAAGTGCTGACAGGTATTCGCCGCGGCGGAAAAAGTGTGTTATTGGAACAAATCCGCGACGAGATAAACAGCCCCAATACCGTTTTTCTTAACTTCGAGGACTTGGGGAATCAAAATTTGTGTGAGTATAACGCTTTCCACAATTATGTATGTGAGAAGATAGGTAACAGCAAGGAAAAATTCTATTTATTTTTTGATGAAATACAGGAAGTGGAAGGATGGGAAAAAGCTATAAACTCCCTGCGGGTAAAGTTCAATGCGGATATTTATATCACGGGATCAAACTCGCGGCTTCTTTCGGGTGAACTTGCCACATATATAGCGGGACGTTATGTTTCGTTTATAATCTATCCGTTTTCGTTTTCGGAGTTTAAGCTGGTAAACTTAGACTATACCTTTGATGATTATATTCAATATGGCGGGATGCCGTTTTTGTCAAGCGTAGATTTTGAACCTGAAGTCAGTAAGAACTATTTACAGGATATATTTAATTCAGTCGTACTCAAGGATATAGTAAAGCGAAACAATATCCGAGACGTTGATCTTTTAGAACGTATAATCGCATACGCGTTGGCAAACATAGGAAAGAGCTTTTCGGCCACAAGTATATCAAAGTTTTTCAAGGCTGAAAAACGGACGGTTGCTCCCGAGACCATCCTTAATTACTTGAAAGCTTGCGAGGATGCTTATCTTCTGTACCGTTTAAAGAGCCAAGATATAAATGGTAAGAAACTGCTTAAAGTAAATGAAAAATATTATGTTACAGACCACGGATTGCGGGAAGCTGTTGTAGGCGCTAATCTAAAGAACGTTGAAATCATACTTGAAAATATCGTAGGATTGGAACTCCTCCGCAGGGGATACAAGGTTTATGTTGGTCGTGTCGGTGAAAAGGAAATAGATTTTGTAGGCGAAAAAGACGGCGGAAAATTGTATGTGCAAGTATGTTATTTGCTGAACGAGGAATCGACCATCAACCGTGAATTCGGTTCTCTTTTGGAAATCAAAGATAACTACCCTAAGGTTGTTTTGTATAAGGAAAGCTCATTTAAGGGGAATTATGAGGGTATTCCTGCGATTAAGGTTGAGAACTGGTTGATGGAGTCTCAGTAAAAAAGTTAAAATAATCAAAAACGCTTCACGGTTCATAATAAACCGTGAAGCGTTTTTGATTTATATTTTAGTTTCTTTCAACGGATAACATCACATTTTCGCCGTTTATATTCCATTCCTTAGAATATCCCGCAGAACCAGCTTCAATTGAATCCGAAAGCACCTCTTTTTTAATTTCATCGCAGTTCCTTGTAAATATTCCTTCAATAACTTCGTTTTTACCGTAATAAACCTTTATTCTGTCTAATACGTCAAAACCGGCTTCTTTACGCATTGTTTGAATTTTTGAAATTAACTCGCGTACAAATCCTTCTTCTATAAGCTCCTTTGTAAGAGATGTGCATAACACAACAGTCGTTACACCGTCCGCTTCGGTTACAAATCCTTCTGCTTGCGCAGTTTCAATAATAACGTCGTCGTTTCCTAAAATAACTTCATTACCGTCAACAATTAAATTAATCTCCCCTGTTTCCTTGAGCGATTTCATGAATTCATTTCCATTGCCTGTTTGCAGCATTTCATTTATTTTCGGAAGCAGCTTTCCGCAGCGCGGGCCTAAGGTTTTTAACTGCGGTTTAAATTTATACGAAACAAAACCTTCCACGTCATTTTTAAATTCAACAGCCTTTAAATTAAGCTCCTCCGTTATAATTGATTCGTACTCAGCGGCAAGCGTTATATCGGATTTTATATACATAAGGCTCAAAGGCTGGCGGTTTTTAATGTTTGCAGTATTTCTTGCCGCTCTGCCTAATACCACGGCTTTCAGCACAAAATCCATATTCTTTTCAAGTTCTTTATCTATATAATTAATCGATGCTTCGGGATAATTACAAAAATGAACGCTCTCCGGCGCATTTTTATCAACGCTGCGCACTAAATTTTGATAAATCTCCTCCGAAACAAACGGTACATAAGGCGCGCATAATCTGACCAACGTTTCAAGCACAGTATATAAGCGTCATATAAGCGTTTATTTTATCGCTTTCCAGTCCCGGCGCCCAGAACCTCTCGCGGCTGCGGCGAACATACCAGTTGCTTAGGTCATCCAAAAAATCTTCTATCGCCCTTGACGATTCGGTCAGCTTATAATTTTCCAAGCAATCGCCAACAAAATCAACAAGTGTATTAAGCTTAGACAACACCCATCTATCCATCGGTTTTAAATCGTCATAATTAAGCGTGTGCTTTGTTGGGTCAAAGGAATCTATATTTGCGTACAGAATATAAAACGCGTAGGTATTCCACAAAGTACCCATAAATTTACGCTGCGTTTCGTCGACAGGTTCGTCGGAAAAGCGGTTCGGCAGCCACGGTGCAGAGCTTGAATAAAAGTACCAACGCAAAGCGTCTGCTCCCTGCTTGTTCAATATATCCCACGGGTCAATTACATTTCCCTTGTGCTTGCTCATTTTTTGCCCGTCCTTGTCCTGCACATGCCCTAAAACGATACAGTTTTCAAAAGGCGAACGGTCAAAAATCAATGTTGAAATTGCCATCAGCGTATAAAACCAGCCGCGCGTTTGGTCAACCGCTTCGGATATAAAATTAGCGGGAAAATGTTCTTTAAAAATATCCTCGTTTTCAAACGGATAATGCCATTGCGCAAACGGCATCGCACCGGAATCAAACCAACAGTCTATAACCTCTGGTACTCTTTTCATTTCTCCGCCACACTCAGCGCATTTAATAAACACATTATCCACATACGGCTTGTGAAGCTCCAGTGTATCCGGCATATTAACTGCCATTTTTCTAAGCTCCGCAACTTCCTATCATATGCTTGTGCCCGCATTGACATTCCCATATCGGTAATGGCGTACCCCAATACCGTTCGCGGCTTAAGCCCCAGTCAATTACATTTTCAAGGAAATTACCAAAACGCCCATGCTTGATGTTATCCGGATACCATGTTACAGTGTTATTATTTTTAACAAGGTTTTCACGAACCTGTGTCATTTTTATAAACCACGCGTCGCGTGCGTAATATAAAAGCGGCGTGTCGCAGCGCCAGCAAAACGGGTACGAATGCTCGTATTCCGCTTCTTTGTAAAGCTTTGATTCAGCTTTTCTTCATATATTATTTTTTTATCCGCGTCCTTTACAAAAATACCCGCATACGGTGCGGCTTCCGGCTGGAATTTACCTTCGCTGTCTACCAGTTGAACAAAAGGAAGGTCGTACGTTTTGCCGACGCGTGCATCGTCTTCGCCGAAAGCCGGTGCTGTATGAACAATACCTGTACCGTCCGTAAGCGTTACATATGAATCGCAGCAAACAAAAAAACCTTTTTTATCGCATACGCTTTTTGTAAAATCAAAAAGCGGCTCGTATTCAATCCCTTCAAGCTCTTTACCTTGAACTGTTTCAATAATTTCGTATCCCGATGTTAAAACTGTTTCTAAAAGCGCCTGAGCCATAATTAAAATTTCTCCGCCGCTTTTTACTTTTGCGTAAGTTTCCTTTGCGTTAACCACAAGCGCAACGTTAGACGGAAGCGTCCACGGAGTTGTTGTCCACGCAAGGAAATATTCGTCCTTACCGGTAATTTTAAATTTTACGTAAATTGATGTTTCTTTTACATCCTTATAACCCTGAGCAACCTCATGACTAGACAGCGCTGTTCCGCAACGTGGGCAGTAAGGCACAACCTTATGACCCTTATATATAAGCCCCTTGTCCCAAATTGTTTTAAGCGCCCACCATTCGGATTCGATATACGAATCGTAATACGTAACATACGGGTCGTCCATATCCGCCCAAAAGCCTACGCGGTCGCTCATTTCACGCCATTCGTTTTTATATTTCCAAACGCTTTCCTTACACTTTTTTATAAACGGCTCAACACCGTACTTTTCTATATCCGGTTTGCCGCTTATGCCAAGGGAACGCTCAACTTCCAATTCCACAGGAAGCCCGTGCGTATCCCATCCGGCTTTGCGCAAAACCTTATAACCCTTCATAGTTTTATATCTCGGTATAATATCCTTTACGGCGCGTGTTATAACGTGACCTATATGCGGCTTGCCGTTTGCCGTAGGCGGGCCGTCGTAAAAAGTAAAAACAGAGCCGTCAGGTCTTAAATTTAAATATTTTTTAAATATCTCGTTTTCTTCCCAAAATTTCATTACTTTCAATTCGCGAGGTACAAAATTTAAATCGCTCGAAACTTTTTCGTACATTAACTCATCACCAATCCATTTTTGTTTTACGTACAGGGAACATTAAATTTAAGTTAATTACAACATAACCTTAACATGTTCCTTTATAATCAATTAACTTAAAAACGCTAGGTTATGGGATTAAGCCTAAGTTCCCGCCAGCGTATAATTTTAGGATATTATACAATCAGGCTAATGCTTTGTAAAGAGATGTTGTAATTTACACGGTTACTCTTAAAACGTTTATCGGATTGAAATGATTTCCGCTTGTTAATACAGAGGTTTCGTTCTGCTTATATTATTCAGATATTGATTTCACAAATTCATAAACCTTTTCCGACCAGTCCCAAATATCCTTGCAATCATTCTTTAAATAAAAAATTCTATCAGCTATATCGGAATGAATAATATCAATAAATTCCATTTTATTTTGTTCAGGAATAATACAGCAAAATAAATAATCTGAAAGTACAATTTCGTTTTTAATCTTTGCCGGAGTATAACCCTCAAACATAAAATCTTTATGTGACGAAAGAATTTCATACTTAAAGTAAAATCTGACTCCCGGTTTAAATCCTTCACTTAAATCGTATTCCGATGGTTGTTTATTACCTAATAATCGCTCCATAACAAGCCTATCACCCGCTTGACAATTACCCCATGCAAACATGATATAATCAAAGTAGTCAGGCGGGTCATTGGCAGCGTTTCTCAGCTCTTTTGCAAGTTCAATTCCTGTTTTATTCCTTGCATTGACAGCAGATAATAATTTACCGCATTTAAATATTGACTTTGCATCTTCAATACTTGAGATATGGCATACAAAGTCGGTTAAGCATCCTTTATATTTACACGCAGTACACTCGGTTATCTTTTTAGGAAGCTGTGCTGATAAAAATAGTCTTGGATTTGCAAGTGCATAATTAACAGTTGACAGTATTTTTTCATTATCACATATAATTGTCGTTTCTCTACCATTGCATTTTTCATTTGCGGTAAACAAAATGAGTTTTCGGAGTTCCCAATCGGAAATATTCGGATAATCCGATAAATTAAAATAGTATATATTATCCCAAATAATAGTGCAGTCATGATTTGCGATATTAATAATCATAAATGTATTTCTCCCTCCAGTTAAATAAAAACAAGTATATTTAAAAATTATCTTGATTTTTAATATTTTTTATAATTATATTTATACTGATATATTTATCAATAGTAAAAGGGGATTTAAATAAATGAATCAAGTTAATGCATCTATCCAAATAACCGAATTACAAAAAATATTACGCGCTAATAATATTTCAATAACCGAGATAGAGTTGTATCAAGAAAACGGTAATATTACAACCTACTTAATTGATAAAAGATATATTTTAAAAATATCAAATTCTGTACTTGATGAGCAAATAAAATTGGACAGAGTAAAATCGCTTCATCGCGTACCTAAAATTCACTTATCCGGTTCATTTGTTGTTTTTGAACAGGAATATTACTATATGCTTATTGATTATATACAGGGAAATGAATTATGGGATGTTGTTCAGAGTCTCTCTGTTAATGAAAAATATAATATCGGGAAAGAAATTGCACAGTTTTTAAACGACTTACATTCAATAACAGATGATTATTATGATATCGGCCATTATATACCAACTGTTTCTCAATACAGTAAATCATGGAAAGAAGGACATATTGAGTACGCTAAAATTTTACAAACCGGTATTTCCAAATTGGATTTGGAATTAAATAGTAAAATAGCAATTTCAAAAGCTTTTGATTATATATATTCAAATATTGATTCTCTAGAATATCAAGCGGGTGCAAAACTACTGCATAATGATTTTCACCCAAAAAATATAATTGTATTAAAAGGAAAATTAGTTGGCGTGATAGATTGGGAATGTTCCCAATTCGGAGAATCGGATTTTGAATTAGCGCATCTCATTCACTGGTGTATTTATCCGATGGTTCAAAAAAATAATATTGATGCATTGTTAAAATCTGTTATTGAAAACCTGCATATTACAACAATAATACCCGATATAGAAAAACGGTTTACAATTTATCAATTAGAACATGACTTAAATCAAATAATTTGGTGCGGCAAAAACCAAGAGGAAGAAAGAATACATCGAATTAACGGATGGTTGGACGGCAAAGTTAATAAATATTTTTCGTAAAAAAAGCGAGGTTATCTTTTATATGATTTCCTCGCTTTTTTAATCTTTATCAAACTGCTTTAAACTTATTCAAGTTTAACACTAGACCCCCTACCCTCCGTTCGCGGCATCACACTAAGCTTCCTTGCCAGTCTATTTTTTATTTCCTCAACGTGAGTAATAACCCCAACGCTCAATTTTTCCATACGCAGTCTTTCCAACGTTTCCATAACAATTTCAATAGTTTCCGAATCTAATGTGCCAAATCCCTCGTCTAAAAAAGAAAATTTCCAAAGATGCAGGATTTTTCATCTAAATTTTAGACGAAAACAAAACATTCGGTAGGAATATCAACCCATTTATATTCACAAGAAAATGGTTCTTGAAAACGCAGACTTAATGGAAACTCATTGTTTTTATATAAGACAATTAAATTTGTCTGAATAGGATGAATAATATCAAACGAATTTGATATACCGTCACAAGCCATCGCATATACTTCCTTTTCGATAGAAATTGTAAATAGAATCGGCGGGTCTTTATGTTTTTGTAAACAAAAATTAATATAAGAGATTGGTTGTTTCGATTTAAATAAATTACCCGCTATCAGCTCATTGTCTTTATATCCATTAATTGTTCCGCTTTCTATTCCGGCAAAAGGTAGAGAATCGGTTCTATACATCATCATATCAATAAAATAATACCAACCTTTGTGAAATATGTAATTCATGATGTGACCATTACCATCTCTTTGTGAATAATGTATAAATCCCATTTGTTCATACTTTCTGTGTAGTAAATACGAAAGCCAATTTGAATTAGCAGCACAACAACCTTCATTAGTGCGAATAGCATGAAAACCGGGCTTATGATAATTCCAGCATAAATTATCCTTTGTAATTTTATAATTATCAAAGACACCGCGAAAATTACTTGCTTGATATACTTGTATTGCTTCATAAAGAGTATTAATTTTTTCATACTTTTCATCCGGCGACAACGGTAATATATTATTTATCTCATCTTTTGTGTAGCGTGTAGTTCCTAGTTGATTTACCGGAACCCAATAAACATCATCAGAGACTTCAATATTATAATCAGCTTCTATTCTTAAATTGATAGTGTCATATTTATTATTTAATCTTGATTCTTTAAATAGAAACTCATTCATTTTCATACTCCCTTTTTAAATATAACTTTACTCCAACACAACCCTAGACCCCCCGCCCGCCGTTGGCGGCATCACAATGAGCTTCCTTGCCAATCTGTTTTTTATTTCTTCAACATGAGTAATAACCCCAACACTCAATTTTTCCATACGCAGCCTTTCCAACGTTTCCATAACAATTTCAGTTGTTTCCGAATCTAATGTGCCAAATCCCTCGTCTAAAAAGAAAAATTCCAAAGGCGCAGAATTTTTCATCTGTATTTTAGACGAAAGGGCAAGCGAAAGGCATAACGAAACCATAAAGGTTTCCCCGCCTGAAAGGGTTTTTGGGGAACGCCTTAATCCGCCGTTAAAATCGTCCTTTATTATAAACTCCAAATCCTGAAGCTCTAAAGAATAACGCCCGGAGGTTATTTTTTTAAGCCTTTTTGTTGCTTCAAACGCAATGTATTTTAACTGTCTGTATGACAACGCCTCGGCAAATTTATTTCCCTTTAATAATCCGGATAAATCTTCTAATAACCCCGCTTCATATTCAAGCTTTTTCTTTTCCTTATTAAATTCAAGATATTTTTTTCTTGCTTCTGTTTTTGCAAATATACGCTCTGAAAATACGGCAATCTCCTTAGCTGCCGCTTCTGTTTCTGTTTTTATATTTTCTATATCCCGCTTTAACGCGGACAAACCTGCATTTATTAAGCTTATATCTGTACCGTACTTTTCATCCTTTAGTTTTAATAATTTTTCATAAGCCGCATTTGTTTTAGCTTTTACAGATATGTAATCTTCTTCAAAATGCTTTATTTCCTCATTATATTTATTCTTATTTTCAATTTCATTAAACAGAATCTTTGCTTCTTCTAATCCGTTAAATCCGTTTTCGGCAAGTAATTTTTTAAGGTTTATTTCATTTTTTACATTTATTGCTTCCAAAGTTTTTTGCTTTTCAAGTAATCCGGCAAGCTTTATTTCCGTATCCTGTCTGAGTTTAGACGCTTTTTCTAGATTTTTCCCCGCTTCCTCTGCTCCGTTTAAAATTGTTTTAATTTCATATGCAATTAATTTTAAAATTTTTTCCGCGCTTTCTCCTCCGGTTACGGCATTTATTTTATTTTCTAAATCTAAAAGCCGCGCCTTTTTTTCTGTTTTAACCGATTCCATTGAATTAATCCGTTTTTCTGCATTATAAAGCTCCGCTTGCACCGCTTCTATTTTTTTATCTATTTCAACAATTTCCGCCCTAAGCTTTTCTTCTTTTTCTTCAAACGCGGCTTTTTGCCTGTCGTCCGCTTCTATTTTCTCGGCAAGCGTTTTAAAATTACCGATGGTTTTAGATGCTTCATTTTCACCTTTTAATAAATTCATTCCATCTGCTTCTATTTTACTTTGTTCTTTTAACCCAATCGAATCGGCAATGATTAAAAGCTCTTCCTTTAAGTTCTTAAGTATTTCATGCATTTCCGTCAGTTCTTCTTTTGTTTTTTCCAATCTTTCGGTATCTTTTTGCTCACGTTCTTCAGCTAACGCACGTAAAACTGATATCTCCCGGAACTTTTTACTGTACTCGCTTAAAAGCTTTTCGTTAACGGCTTGTTTTTTAGCCAATGCCGCTGCTTCTTTTGTAAGCTTTTTATATTCCGCTTCCATTTGACTGTATCTTTGCGTAATAACATCAATCTGTTCATTAATTTCATTTTCTTTTATATTTTCCTTGCACTTTTCAATCGTTTCTAATAAATAGCTATTATATGCCAATACTTTTTCACGTTTACCGCTAAGAATCTCCTTTTTTGAAAGTAAATCCTTATATAATTTTTCTGCTTGTAAAAGTTCCGCATCGGTAACTGTGTTTTTAATATGCGGCGACGGGTGCTCAACAGACCCGCAAACAGGGCAAGGTTCGTCTTTTACAAGTTTTTTTACAACGTCACTTAAAAGGCATTCATTTTTAAGTTTGTTTAATTTATTTTCCGCTTGTTCTAACTCCCCTGCGTTTGTTTTTAATTTTTCGGCAATTGATATTTCTTCTTCGTACCCTCGTTTTATCTTTTCTGAAAGTTCAGCTTCTTCCTTCTTGTACTTTTCCCATTTATCCCATTTAACGCGGCTTATTTCCAAATAATTAGCAAGTTTTAACAGCTCCTCATTTTTTTGCCGTAAAATATCTTCTTCCTGATTTTTTCCGTCCTCATTTTTTTGTTTCTCAATATCCGATATTTTTATTTCAAGCTCTCCGCTTTCTTTTATGTACCCGTTTAATTTTTCTTTGTTTTCGTTTATTGCCCTGGAAATATCCGCATATTGTGTTTTAAATTCGGAGAATTTTAATAATCCTTCTTCTCTTTTATCTTGTAAAACACATGCTTTTGAAACTCCTTGCCTGTAAGCCGGAGAAACTGTAAGCGAAATCTTTTTTTCAGATATATCTTTTATCTCGTTTTCAGATTCAACCTTTTTTATTTTTAACGCTTCAAGCCTTTTTCCGCACTTTTCTGCTTCCTTTAAACACAAAGCAGTTTCCGTTTCAAATTGCGCCAATTCCTCCGCAATTTTTAATTTTTCCTCTTCGTCAATCAATACTTGCTTTACCCTGCTTTCTCTTTCAACAAGCTTCGGATATTCCGTCTCTCTTTTTTAAAGAAGCGCATAATGAATATTCTTTAAATCTTCTTCTTCTCCTTTAACAATCCGTAAAGCATCCTCAGATATTTTTATTTCAACAGAATTTTCATCAAGGCTTTTTTTGCCGCTTTCATTTTCAATGTGCGATAACTTAACCTCAGCAGCTTTTTCTATAAGTAAAACACGTTCTTTAAGCTTAGTAAAATAATCTTCCTTTTGCGTAAGTTTGGATTTTTCATCCGAATATTTTTTAAATTCCTCCGCCGCGTTTTTAAGCTCAGTAAGCGCGGCTGCTTCTTCCTCCGCTTTTTTACCCTGCTCTTTTAAATTTACTATTTTAGTTTCGCATAACGAAGCTTTTTCTTTCTCCGTATTAATAGATTCTTCTGAGACATCCCCTAAAATAGCAATATTGGAAGCAATTATATTTATAGCGTTCTTTTTTTCGTTAAGCTCCCCCGAAACCTTTCTAACAAGCGAATCGCCATACTTTGTAAAATCAAATATACGCTCAAGCATATCCCGGCGTTCCTTGTTTGCAAGCATTAAAAATTGGCTGAATTTACCCTGCGGCAATACCACCGACCGTGTAAAATCATCGTATGTAAGCCCCGTTATCCTAACAACTTCTTTTGTCACTTCTTTTGTGGAATCGGCTAATACAGTAACATTTTCTGTTCCCATAACTAACCTTGCCATAACGGAATTAAGCTTGTCTTTTTTCTTCTTATATTTCCTTTCGGCGGTATAGGTTTTTAACTCGTTCCCCTCTCTTATTTGAAACTTAAAACACACATACATTTCGTCCGTGTTCGCATTGACACACTCTTTAAGCCTCTTTGTGTCGTCGTCGTAACGCGGCATCTCCCCATACATCGCCATCGTTATCGCATCCACAACCGTCGTTTTACCGCAGCCGGTCTGCCCCACTATTCCAAAAAGGGAATCCTTGGTAAGATATTCAAAATCTATCGTAACCATCTCTAAAAAGCTGTTAAGTCCCTTTATTTTAAGCTCAATCGGTTTCATCGCAAGCTTCCTCCTCCTCAATAAGGCGCATAAATAAATTTTTAATATCCGCAGACGGTAAAACTCCCCTTGTGTCCTTGTAAAATAAATCAAAAGCATCGGTTATAGAAATATCGTCGTCGCTTAAAATAAATTCTTCCTGCTCACCGTCGATTTGCATTTTTATTTCAACAATATCTGCGCTTCTTTCCCTTATTTCCTTAAGCTCCCATTGCGTCACCGGACGAGTTGATGTTATTTCCACATATACCCATGCGTTAAGCGGTATTTTTAAAAGATTTGAAAGCGCTTCCTCAACCGAACTAAATTTTATAACAACCACCGGCTTGTATACAGTAAGTGGTACTTTTGTAACTTCCGGTTTAACTTCCGGTTTTATATCCACCAAATAAACACATTTTTCGTGTGAAATCTCACTTTTGCTGTATTGAATCGGAGAGCCGCTGTAATACACATTTTCATTTGCGCGTCCACTCTTCTGAGGCCTGTGAAGATGACCCATTGCTATATACTGCGCACCAAACAAATCTTTAAAATCAACGGCGTACGCTCCCCCTACAGAAATATCACGCTCCGAATCGCTGACCTCCCCGCCCGCTATAAAAAAATGCCCTATAGCAATATTTATAGTTTCATGCTTAAAATTAGCGGAAAGCCTTTTATATAACTCGCATACTTTTTCGGAATAACTTTTCCTTAAATTTTCCGGTTCAAGCATTATTTCATCCAACCGTTTCTCGCTTGGGTACGGAAGGGTTACCGCTGTTAATTTTTCACCGCAATTATTAAGATATAGCTCAATGTATCCTTCTCCCGATGCCGTAATAGAATAATGCTTGTACTCGCCGCAAACGGCGGCGCTTTTTGCGCTTCCTAAAAGTATAATCCCCAACTCATAAGCAAGCGGGCTTGCAGCCGTCAGCCTTTCCGGGTTGTCATGGTTTCCGGCTATCGCAATAACAGGTCTTTTACCATTATCCGAAAGTGTGCTCACCGCCCTGTAAAAAAGCTGCTCCGCAGCCGAAGGCGGATTCGACGAATCATAAACATCGCCCGCTATTATAATCAAATCTACTTTTTCCCGCTCAACTATCCGTAATTCAATTCTTCAATAAATTTTATCTGCTCCGAAACTCTGCTTCTACCCTCCAGAGTTTTACCTAAATGCCAATCCGATGTGTGCAGAATCTTCACTCTTGATTCCTCCTATGCTTTATGCTTGTATATAAATAATAAGTCAGAGGGGAATATAATTCAAGAAATTCTATATTTTAATAAATTCAAGAAATATTGTGTAAATTAATAAAAACATACTTCATTTTTTCTGAAACATATTGTATAATATATTCCCGAGTTTGACAGTTGAACGAGTAAAAAGCCCTCAAAAACTTGATAAAATCAAGGCTTAGAGGGCTTTTATAATAGAGTAAAAAAGTAACAATATTTTTCATTTTTTCGAAGCAATAAAAATTTTTTTCATTTGACTTAAAGTAGTAATTTGATAATCGGTACGAAAGGAAAATGCCTCGTGAAGCGCATCTGTAAAATCTGTACGTGTATAAGTGGGGATATATCCTCGCCATCAACTTTGTAAAAATTCATCCCCTTTAACCCATCGACGATTTGGTGACAGGTAAATTTTTCTTCGAGTCTTTTTTCCAATAGACGGTAAATCATAAAACTTATAAAGCATGTTGTAAAATGAGCCTTAATGCGGTCATCACGCTTAAGGTATACAGGTCTTGCCTTAAACTCACTTTTCATAATTCTGAAACATTCCTCAATCTCCCAACGCCTATGATTTATCTTGATAATAGCAGCCGGATCGTCCTCAAGGTTTGTGCAGACGCCATAAAATCCGTCAAATATTTCTTCCTGTTCTATTACTGCGGCATCTATGCTGTAAAGCTCCTTTTCGGCGACCTCACCGGTTGGGGTTACACTTTTTTTGAAATAAATCTCCTGTAATCATTGGCATTAACCTTTTTTAGTTTTGTCGGGTTACTTTTAATTAGCTTTTCGGCACGTTCAATCTGTCCCGCCCTGATGCTTCTTTGATAGTTTCTATACTTAACGGAGTACGTCACAATCAGTTTCTGTTCCAACTCATCCTCTTTAATCCAACGTTCCTTGTAAAAAGTGGAATTTTTATGTTCATCTTCATTCAGCGTACTGATGTCATAGACTTTATTGCCGGTCGGCAAACGCCATCCCTTTGTATCCAAAGCCCATTCTTTGAGGTGTTTTTTTAGTTTTTTAATTGATTGCGTGGTTATAAAAGCACGTCCGCCTCTGTCGTTAAACTTTCTATTAGCGGCAGAGGAAAGTCCGGCGTCTGTACACACCACAAATTTAGAAACATCAAAATCCGACAGGATTTTTCTTCCAACGGCCTTAAAGTTGTCTGCTCATTTGTGTTGCCTTCGTCTATTGTAAAGGCAAGGGGGATACCATCGCCATCTATAAACAAACCCATCTGCACTATCGGGTTCGGTCTGTGTTCCTTGGAATAACCGTATTGTTTCAGTCCCTCTTCATGTTCGGTTTCAAAAAAATAATTGGTGCAGTCGTAATAGAGCACACCCGTTTTTCTTTTGGTCAGATCGGTGCTGTTTTTATACAGCTCCGCTTGGATAAAATCCATTTCTTTGGCGATAATCCCAAGTCCTCGGTATATGTGTTGGATGTTGAAATTTGGCTTTTGTATAAATCTGTTTGACAATTCCAAAGTGGCGCGCTTTGAAGCCGGAAAGATTATTCTGCTGTACAGCAGTCTTGAAAGTATGGAATCAAGGTCAAATTCGAATTTATACCGGTTTTTTATTGCTTGGCAAATTTTATCTAAGCCAAGTTCATAATAAATTTTCTGTAGAAAGAGATAGCCGCCGTTAAAAAATACATCTCTGTCTTTACTTATTATTTTAGTAGGAGAATATTTTACAAGAATATCTCTTGACAGTTCCTTTTCCTGTTTAGTCAGCTCAGCAATATAAGCCTTTGCCCATTCAATGGGATCCTCTCCTTGGAGTTTCTTTTCCAACTCGATAATTGTGCCGAGATTCTCAATTACTTTTGAAGAACGTTTACCATTTTTATAAATGGATTTGGTTACATACAAGGATGTCGAATTTTTCGACTTTGATAATGTAAGCGTCATAAAGCACCTCTCAACACCTACATTTTAACATATTGTTACATATTGTGCAACAATATTCTTGAAATGAATTTTAAAAAGCCTTTAATTTAGGCTTTTATGATACTTTATTGTCAAGCATGTGTCAAACTCCCGAATTCTATATTTTAATAAATTCAAGAAATATTGTGTAAATTAATAAAAACATACTTCATTTTTTCTGAAACATATTGTATAATATATTCGAGATATAATTAATATTTATAGTTGGCATTTTAATAGGTTTGAATAAATCAATGGATAGGAGGTAAGAGAAATGGATCACGCCATAACGTCGTCCTATGAACAAGAAAAAAACTGTTGGAATGTAGCTCTGTCCGGAGAATTTGACATTTTTAATTCGTCTGAGCTTAAAAATTCTCTGACCGAGCTTACAAAGGAAAAAAATTCAGATTTGCATCTTGATTGCAAAGAAGTAACTTTTATGGATTCAACCGCTTTAGGTTCACTTGTCGCTGTGTTAAAAAGCGTTAAAGCCTACGAAGGCAAAATTGTTTTAAAAAATTTAAAGCCGAATTTATATAAGTTATTTACTATCACTAACTTGGACAGGGTATTTGAAATTGCAGGTGATATAAATGGATAATAATAATTTTTTAACGGACGCTGTATCTGAAACAATAGAATTATCACTGCCTGCAAACGCCGCGTACGTTTCCGCCGCGAGGCTGACAGCATCGTCGATAGCAAACCGTATGAATTTTGATATTGACGAAATTGAGGACATAAAATATGCCGTTTCGGAGGCATGTACATTTTTAATTAAAAATTCTCCGGATGATAACAAAAGCGCGTTTAAAATTAATTTTACTTTAAACGAAAAACGCTTGATTATCGGATTTTCACTGCAAACGGAACGTAACTTTGCTTATAATAACGATGAAATGAGCATAATGATGATAAAGGGGCTTATGGATAGTTTTGAAACAGGAATCGGTGTGGACGGTCAATTTTCCATGAGCATGAGTAAAATTCATAGGGAGATTTCCTTCGACTAACGGCTGTGATATCGCGGTACGGAAGGGATGATATCATGAAACATAATTATGAAGCATGTTTTTTTAGCGAATTATACAACATAAAAAAAACTCTCAGTGAAATTTTACGTTTTTTACGTGAACAATCTCCGGAAATAAAAAACGAGGAGCTTAATGAATTTCGTCTTATTTTCAGCGAGCTTATGTGTAATGCCGTTATTCACGGAAACAAACAGGATTTAACCAAAAAGGTTAAAGTAATAATAGACGTTTCCAATAACACGGTTAACGCAATGATTTCCGATGAGGGTTCCCGTATTTCGATTATGTTTCATTCTTAAAAAATGCCGTTTCTTCTGAAAATCTTACAATTGACCACGGGCGCGGGATTTACCTTGTGTACTCGCTTACCGATTCAATTTCGTTTAACGCGCAGGGTAACCAAATTAGATTTAATAAGAGGATGAAAATTGATGGATAAGATTCTGGTTGCCGATAACAACCCAAAAATTCGGAGTTAATAAGTCTATGTCTTGTGCAAAAGGGTTATCAGGTGATAACAGCGGAAAACGGCTATCAGGTGCTTGCAAAATCACAGCTTTTCAATCCGGATTTAATTATTTTGGACACTTCTTTTGAAGATATGAGCGGTTTTGACGTCTGCCGGAAAATTAAAAATAATCCGAACAGCAAATATGCGTTGGTATTATTTATTTGTTCGTTTGAAACAAAGGATTCAAAGATTAAAGCGTTTGAATCCGGAGCGGACGATATAATGGAAAAATCCTTTGATGCGCTTGTTCTATCTGCAAAAGTTTCGTCTCTTTTACGAATCAGCAATTTAAGAAACGAGCTTGAAGAAAAATATACGGAGCTTGAGGAAAAAAACAACATGCTGGATTTTCAGCTAAAAATGAGCCAGCAGATACAGCGAAGCATTATGCGTGATTTCGATTTAAACTTTAATGGCGCGCATTTGATTACGCATTATCTCCCCGCTTTAGATATAGGCGGCGATTTTTACGACCTGCTTGAATTAAATGAAGCCGCGCTGGGCTTATGCATTGGCGACGTATCCGGTCACGGGATATCAGCCGCGCTTTTAACAACAATGCTTTCAACAATGGTAAGAAGCGCAGCCGATAAATATATTAATCCTGATCAGCTTCTGTATATAGTAAATAATAAATTTTGCGATGTCTTTGAAGGTACTAACACACAAATATACGCAAGTCTTTTCTGTGCAATAATAGATACCGAAAACAGAAAATTATATTATTCAAACGCGGGTCAAACATACCCGTTTTATTTAAATAATAAAACATCAGAGGTAACGGAGCTTGAATCTCCGGGTACGCCGATAGGCATGATGAGAGATTCCACATATGAATTCAAGGTTTTGGATTATAATAAAAACGACCTTCTGCTTTTATACACGGACGGTCTTTGCGACACCTTTTACAAAGATTCGCCGGAAGAATTCCAATCCCGTATGAAAGACTTGCTTTTAGACGCGCAGCCGGTATCCGACCTTGTTGCGATACGGAATTCTATTGTAAACATGTTTTACGATTTAAATATGACCGCGTCAAAAAAGTTTGTTATGGATGATGTGAGCTTGATACTATGCAGATTTGAAAAATAAAAAAAGGCGTGCCGGCAGTTTAAACAAAAACTGTCAGCGCGCCTTTTAATATTTCAAAGTCGACCTGTGATTCAACCGGGTATGTGTTGCCGTCGATATTCAATTTTTGAATATCTTCAAAACAAACCGTTAACTTTTCGCAGTTAATATATTTTACCGGTTTAAGTAAAGTATGTAATCCAATCATTACCGAAGGAA
Source organism: Holotrichia oblita (assembly GCA_023690525.1). Classification (NCBI taxonomy): domain Eukaryota; kingdom Metazoa; phylum Arthropoda; class Insecta; order Coleoptera; family Scarabaeidae; genus Holotrichia; species Holotrichia oblita. The sequence goes on along the minus strand of JALQSN010000150.1, from coordinate 46,604 downwards.
ATAATACCGACATTGACGCTCTCGACATTTCATCAATCGTACATAATGTAATCAACCCGTCGTTAATGGAGGCGGACGGAGCAATTTTAAACCCGCCGCCGTACACTCTGCCGTTGCAAACAGAGATAAGCGTAAAATAAGATTCTATCTCTTTATTGTCAGCGGTTATTTTCATTTTTTTCTTATTATAATGTAAAATTGTTTCAAGGGTTGCCGCAAGATAAGAAAATTTTCCAAACCGTGCTTTATATTTTGCTGCGTTATCAACAATTTCCGCATCCATTCCTAAACTTGCGATATTTGCGCAATAAAAACTTTGCAACCCGCTCCGGCATAATATTACGTCTATTTTCTCCGTTTTACCGGCAGTAAAGCGTTCCACAAGATTTTGAACACTTATTTTTTTATAATTTTTCATGGAAGCGATAAAATCGTTTCCCGAACCGGCGGGGATTAGCCCAAGAGGGACAGCCGAACCTGCCATCCCTCCCACAACCTCATGAATTGTGCCGTCTCCCCCGATACAGTATATCGCGCTTGTTTCCTTATTATTTACGCAATCCCTTGCAATTTCCATTGCGTGCATTGCATATTTTGTTTCATAAACCGTATAGCTTAAATTTTTTGCGGTGAGTATTTCCGCCGCCTTATCTGCCGCAAACAAAGCCTCCCCATGCCCCGCCGACGGGTTTAAAATTATCTGTACCAAAAAACACAGTCCCTTCCGTAAAATTACTTTTTACTGTGTAGAATTTTGCCGCGTACGGCAATTGGCTGTTGGGCGCAGCATATTTGGTATACTCGCGGAAATAATCATTTGCCAACACATGCGCGACGGTTGGCTAGGTATGGGCGCATGTGTTGGCATTCCTTTTCCTCCGCGAGTATATCCATTCATTCATGCGTTTAATTGTAATTTTATCACTTCCAAAGCTTTTTTAAGCGCTTCGTCAATTTTAGATTTATCCTTGCTTCCCGCTTGCGCCGAATTCGGCTTACCGCCGCCGCCGCCTCCGCATACGGCTGCCGCCGCTTTAACAATTTCACCGCAGTGCGCTCCGCCGGACACGGCTTCTTTTCCGGCTGTCGCAACGATATTAACTTTTTCATCCATATCTGAAATCAATACGATTATTCCGTCAAATTTATCGCGTATTTGGTCGCCCATCTGCCTAAGTGAGTTCATATCCATACTGCCCGCATTTTTTACAATAACTTTAAATTTAGATATTTCTGCCGCGCTTTTTAAAATATCTTCCGCAGCATTACCCGCCGCCGCTCGTTTCATCTTATCAATTTCTATTGATAATTCTTTTATATTGCTCATTGTACTTTCTATCTTGCTAATTATATTGTCAGGAGTGGTTTTTAATATTTTGCTAATGGATTTTATCTTCTTGTCTTGTTCTTTATAATAGGTAAACGCCGCTTCTCCCGTTATTGCTTCTATCCTTCGTACACCTGCCGATATACCGCTTTCGGAGATTATTTTAAACAATCTTACTTGATGCGTATTGGTTAAGTGCGTTCCACCGCATAATTCAATTGAATAATCCCCTATTTCCACAACGCGGACATAATCTCCGTATTTTTCTCCAAATAAAGCCATTGCGCCTTTTTTACGCGCTTCGTCAATCGGCATTTCATTGATTGTAACCGGTAAAGCTTCAAATATTTTTTCATTTACTATATTTTCAACTTTTTCGATTTCCTCCTCGCTTAATGGTGCAAAATGCGTAAAGTCAAACCTCAACCTTTCGGAGGATACCAAAGAACCCGCCTGCTCCACATGGCTGCCTAATATAATTCTTAAAGCTTTTTGCAAAAGATGCGTTGCGGTATGGTTCGCCGAAGCCGCTATGCGGTTGTTAACATCAACCGATACGGAAACGATATCATTTACTTTTACTTGCCCGCTTATAACTTTCCCGATATGTGCGCTCCTTGAACCCGCAACTTTTATGCAGTCGTATATTTCAATATTACAACCATCAGGAGTGCTGATTTTTCCCATATCGCCCTTTTGCCCGCCGCTTTGCGCGTATAATGGTGTTTTGTCTAATATAATAGATACTGTATCGCCTTCGGACACTTCCTCGGAATCGTGTCATCTCGAATTATTGCAAGAACCTCAGCTCTGTCTTCTTTTAATTCCGAATAACCCGTAAATTTTGTTTCACCAACACCCACAAGAGCGTTGTATACGGTTTCGGCGCTTCCCATGTATGTGGATTCTCCGCGCGCTTCTCTCGCTCTCTCCTTTTGTTTTTCCATTTCGGCATTAAAACCTTTCTCGTCAACTAAAAGCCCCTCAGAGGATAATATCTCTTTTGTAAGCTCCAACGGAAAACCAAATGTGTCGTAAAGCTTAAAGCTGTCCGCGCCTTCCATAATGGTTTTGTTATTTTTCTTAATTTTCGATATCATGCTTTTTAAAAGCTCCATACCTTGGTCTAAGGTTTGGTTAAAGCGGTTTTCCTCAACCGAAAGAACCCTGTATATATAATCGCATTTTTCATCAAGCTCCGGATACGCTCCTTTTGAAACTTCTATTACAGTTTTAGAAAGCTCTGCTAAGAATATGCTATCTATCCCTAAAAGCTTGGCTCGCATTGCCGCGCGCCTTAACAGCCTTCTTAATACATAACCCGTACCCTCGTTGGATGGAAGAACTCCGTCGGCAGTCATAAATGTAACGGAACGTATATGGTCGGTTATTATTCTTACAGATATATCAACGTCTGCATTTTTTCCGTAGCTGACGCCCGCCGCTTTACAAACCTCGTCTCTTATAGCTTTTATTGTGTCAACATCAAAAATAGAAGCTTCACCTTGCATTATAATTGCAATTCGCTCAAGCCCCATGCCTGTGTCTATATTCGGACTGGCAAGCTTTTCATAGCTTCCGTCTTCTTTTTTATCAAATTGCGTAAACACAAGATTCCATATTTCTACAAACCTGTCGCAATCACAACCGACGGCGCAATCAGGTTTACCGCAGCCGAATTTTTCCCCGCGGTCAAAATATATTTCAGAGCACGGGCCCGCAAGGGCCTAATCCTACTTCCCAAAAATTATCGTCTTTTCCTAAACGCGATATCTTTTCTGCCGGAAGCCCTACCTTCTTATTCCATATATTAAACGCTTCGTCGTCTTCCTCGTAAACGGAAACAAATAAAAGCTCCTCCGGAATTTTCATAACCCCGGTCATAAACTCCCACGCCCACGGAATAATTTCTTCCTTAAAATAATCGCCAAACGAAAAATTACCCAACATCTCAAAAAAAGTTCCGTGCCGCGAAGTCATACCAACCCTGTCCACATCTATCATACGTATACATTTTTGACACGTTGTAACTCTCTTTGACGGCGGCTTTTCTCTGCCGGTAAAATACGGCTTTAACGGCGCCATTCCTGAATTTATTAAAAGAAGGCTGTTGTCATTTTGAGGTACAAGCGAAAAACTTTTCATCCTGTAATGATTCTTGCCTTCAAAAAACTTCAAATATTTTTCGCGGATTTCATTTAATCCTGTGTATTCCATTTTTATCACTCCGTTGTCTAAAATTTCAACCATTATAGCAAAGCTTTTAAAGTTCCACAATAAAAAATCATGTACTTGTTAAATTGATAGTAGTATGAAATTTATTATAGATTTCTTTGCGTTTCATGCTATACTTTAAGGTAAATAGTTTTATTTTGTATGTTACCTTGTTGATTGTTGGGTAAACAGCAGTATTTATATTTTGTGCAGGTGAACGAATGAATATAAAAATGATTGTCAATGACCTCGACAGGACATTGTTGCGTAATGAAGAAACAATTTCTGAATACTCACTAAGTGTATTAAAGAAATGTCGTAAATCGGGGATAAAAGTTATATATGCTACAGGACGGGGAGGCAGAAGCGCAAGGAGCGTCGCTCCTTGTGCATACTTTGACGGAAAAATTACTCAAGGAGGAGCAGTAGTTACTATAGGCGAAGATATTATATCAAAATGTATTATCCCTTATGAAACGGCACGTTCATTACTAATTACCTTTGACAAAATCGGAATAAAAGCAATGTCTGAGGACAGTAATCTATATTATGGCTCTGAAACAACTCACAACTTCGTTGTTACTACCGGTTGGACAAAAAGCGTTAATTATCAAATTATTAATATTAACGAACTCAACATAGACGCAGAAAAGATAAATGTTTTTTTGTCTACCCCAAATGAAATAGAATTTATAAAAAGAAAACTTCCTAATGATTTATATTTAACTGTGGCACGCGACAGTCATGGTATTATAATGCGGAAAGAAGTCACAAAAACAACAGGGATAATAAAGCTTGCAGAGCTTTGGGGTATAGACAGAGCGGAAATAGTATCATTTGGTGACGATTTAATAGATGTTGATGTTCTAAAATATACAGGTGTTAGTGTTGCCGTAGCAAATGCCATTGATGAAGTTAAAGCCGTCGCTGATTATATCTGCGATACAAACAACAATGACGGTGTTGCAAAGTGGATTGAAAAATATATATTATAAACAGAACAAACACTAAACATAAGTCTAACACAAATGTAATCGGAGGTTGAGAATGAATACAACAATGGAAATAACTCTTAAATTTACTGAAAATGCCTTTATAGCAACAGCATGTATATTATGCGATACTTCAATAGATGAAAAAGAACTTTCGTTTATTATAAACAATGATTTAAACATTACAGAGGTTATTTGTAATGAAAATTTAATTGAATACGAAATTTGCGAAAAAGTACAACCACAATTTCGTCCATTGTCAAAAAGAATTGTTATTAAAAACCAAGATACAATAAGAAATGTCACAATTAAATATTCTGGTACAGTTGCATATTCGGAAGAAAAACAATCTTGTTGGCACAACATCATTACAAATGAAATTAAATCATTAAGTATGTATTCTGTATGGTATCCGCAAGAAATGTCCATACAAATCAATCACGATAAAGTAATTTTATTAGACGGCAATAAATATTTTTTTGGTAAAAGGTATTTTTGATGAGGAACGTAATATATGGGAATATGGTGATAGAGGATATGACCCATTTAACATAATGGCATACAGGAAAGACGTGTTAAAAACAATTTCCAATCCTTATATGAATATTTATTTCATTGATGATGATATAAAAAAATATGCCGAAAAATCAGCATTTATATATCGTAATGTATTAGAATTTTATAATGGAAATCTATTTAAAAAGAAAAATATTCCAATACTGGATATAGCTTGCGCTTCTCCCGTAATTAAAACAGGGGGAGCATATAGACGTAAAGATTTTATGTGGTGTACTTCGCTCGGAAACAATGAAGCGGAAATTGCGTGGCTATACGCTCACGAAACAGCACATATATGGTGTTGCGGTGCAAACGCCGGTTCGTGGGAAGATTGGTTGAACGAAACAACCGCTGAATGGGCTTCTTTGTTATTTGCTCTTGATAAAAATGATACAGCTTTATTCGATCTTATATTAAATCCTAAACTTGAAAAATATAATTCCCTGCCGCCAATAAAAACCCCAGATGGTTCAAGACCTGACGGCGTTCACGACAAAGGTACGGTTTTATTTTACGAAATGTATAAGTTGTTCGGGTTAGAAACTATTCGTAAGGTTGTTAGACTTTTTACAGATTTAGAAGTTAAAACAACAGATTATTTAATTCAAACACTCAATGATACTAAACTTATTGATATTGCTGATTTTATAAAACAAGGGATTATTAAATAAAAGTTGATTATAAGTATAATGAACGATAAGCATAAGCCTAACACAATTGCAATTAATAATTTTCATCTAGGAAATCAAAAAAGCAGATACCTGAATTTTGGGTTTCTGCTTTTTTACGTTATGTAGAACGGTTGTATTTTTATTAAAATTTTTTGTAAAACCCCTGACCCTCACATTATGGTATACTTTATTATAAATACAGGCCAAAAAAACATACATGTATGAGAGGTAAGAAAATGATTAAAATAGGTGATTTTTCAAAGCTTGCAAGAATCAGTATCCGTATGCTAAGACATTACAACGAAATCGGTTTGCTTATACCTGATGACATTGATAATTTCACGGGCTACCGCTACTATAGTGAAACGCAGCTTCCGCTTGCAAGCCGCATAAACGCATTAAAGGAAATGGGATTCAGCCTTGCCGCCATTACAAAAATTTTAAAAGAGTACGACAACCCTGACGCATTAAAAAAATTTCTTGCACTTAAATATGAAGAAATAAAAGAGCAAGCTGAAAACGTAAACCGGCAAATGCTGTTACTTGAAACAACTATTAACCGAATTGGAAAGGATGAAAATGTTATGAATTATAATGTTTTATTAAAAAGAAATGCCGCAAAGATATGTTGCGAGTTTAAGGAAAATTATTCCATCTTACGAAAGTGAAGGAATGCTTTGGGAGCAGCTTATGAAGGAAACCGCACCCCTAAATATGCAAATGGCAAACCCATGCAACGCAATTGCCATATTCCATGACGAAGGTTACAAAGAAAGTGACGTTGATGTTGAAATCCAAATGTCTGTTGACGGTGAATATGAAAACACCGAAAATATTGAATTTAAAACAATAGCGCCGATACAGATTGCTTCTGTAACATTCAAAGGGGGCTATGAACAATTTCAATCCGTTAATGAATCCATAGCAAATTGGGTTAAGGATAATAATTATCATTTTAACGGCGCTATGTTCAACATATATCACGTTAGCCCGGCAATGGAAAAGAATCCTGAAAAAATGGGTTACAGAGGTTTGCTACCCTGTTAAGAAATAATAATAACACGACAAAGTTTGACGAATTTACCGCCTTATAAAAACAGGCGGTTTTTTTATTTTAAAACTTTAATTCATATTCATCCATCTTTTTACCATATAATAAAACTCATCCTTGTCGTTAGGTTCAACATTTTCAAGGTAAAATTCCACTGTTTGAACATGAAGCACTTGCCCGTCAATATTAACCAAATCGGTGTTACGAAATAAAAAATCATCTGTATCGTCACCGGGACAATCGCCAAAAAACATACAGCGGATTTTCATACCTTCAAACATAGCATCAAAATATTTAAATTTTGCATTGCTGCTTTTATCAGCTTCTCCTTTATGACCAAAGAAGTTAAGTATTCGTTTTTCTTCGTTCCACTTAAACGATAAACAAATTTTTTCAAGCTTAAATTCCAACCCATGCGCAAATATCATCGTAGCACCATCAACCTTGAAGGAAATACCTTCAAGGTCAAGCCTTCTAGCTAACGTCAGCAGAATCTTCCAGTCTTCCTTTTGTTCCATATCCCTTGTAAAAAGATAATGTGTTTTCATATTAGTTCCCATTTTTGTTCCTCCTTCATGTTTTATAATCTCATTATAATTTTCTGATAGAAGGTTTTCTTGTCTATGAGATTTCAAATCTGTCATATTTTGCAAAGATAAACTATTTATAGTTGAATCGTCCCAACCGCCGCGTTTTTCAACTGTTATTTGCAAAGGATGGTATATTTTTATTGCTGTAAACACTCTCCTTGTAAAGCTAGGCGGAAAGCCATGAAAGCGAGTAAAAGCTTTTGTGAATGCTTCCGGTGTTTCGTATCCATATTTATAAGCTGCGTCGATAATAGGAATATTTGATTCTAAAAGTTCAAGACCGGCAAGTGTCAGCCGTCTGTTTCTTATATATTCCATAAGCGATATATCGCATACTATCCTAAATAAAGTGTTAATTGATGAAACAGAAAGAAAAAATTGTTTGGCAACAAGTGCGGGCGTTAATACTTCTGTTATATTAGTTTCAATATATTCTATAATCATCTGTATCGAATTAATTGTAACAGCATGAATAGTATTATTATTTGAATTTATCATTAACATACATCTCCTTTTATACCGATTCTATTATACTCTTAAAAAATGAAATTTTATTGTCTTAAAGGATTTTATATTGTCAGAAATTTACGGCATAAATTACCGCACCGCTTTTTATGTATACCGAAAATAAAGTTTTTGGTTGATGTAAAATATTAACGGTGATATAGTATTCAAATTAAGATATTTAATAAGATTTATATAAAAGGGGTATTGAAATGATAAGCCTTACGACAGAACGTACTATTATAAGAGATCATATTAAAGAAGTTGATTTTAAAGAATATGTTTGGCATGACGGCGCATTAAAAGATAGAGTGGAATATAGGCTGCTAAAACCGGAGTGGAAATCTCAACATTTTATTTAATACGCGTAAAACAAACAGCAGAAAATATAGGAACTAATAAATATAACATATGAAAGGTGGAGGAAGATGAGTGAAACAAAGCAATTCCCTGCACATATCGTTGCAGTATATGGTATTGTTAAAAATTCTAAAGATGAAATTTTGCTACTTAAACATCGTGACAAAGGCGTATGGATGTTTCCCGGAGGGCAAGTTGAGATTGGTGAAAATTTAATTGATGCTTTACTACGTGAAACAATTGAAGAAAGCAATATGGATATTACCGTTGAGCAATTATATTGTGTTTCATCTAATACCGGTACTTATCAAGGGTATAACGGATACGGCTTAATCCCAACAAAAGTTATTTTTGGATTTATTTGTTCTTACATTAGCGGTAATTTTCAAGAATCAATTGAAACCACAGAGTCATATTGGTGTCCCAAGGAAAAAGTACTTGATACTCTTGTTGTCCCCGATTTCATAGATAAGTATAAAGCTTACTTGGACTTTACAGGTAAGATAAAATATTTAGAATATATCACAAAACCTGAATATATTTTGAAAACCAACCGCTTTATATAATTTGTTCTTACGTTAGCGGTAATTTTCAAAAATCAATTGAGACCACGAAGTCATATAAATCATGTTAAAATTTAATAAACAGGGAGGATGGTATAAAAATGGGCACACAAAATATGTCAATTCACAGAGCATTGTCAGAATTGAAAACCTATGACGACAGAATCAATCGAGCAATGCAAGGGGTTTTTGTTATCGCTAATAAGAAGAGTAATGACAAGATTCAGGGGAAAACAATTGATGAATTTAAAAACACTATCAAGGGAAGCTTCGCTTCTTTTTATGCTTTAACTGAAAACCAAAAACGCATTAAAGCTGCCGTTGTATTGTCCAACTCAATAACAAAAGTTAAAATATCCGGAATCGAATACACAGTAGCTGAAGCAATTGAACGAAAAGCAAAGCTGCATCATGATGAGACATTTTTAACAGTATTAAAAAATCAATTTAACAAACAAAACGAAAGGGTTGAAAGCGAAAACGCACAGTTACCACAAAAGCTGGAAAGCTATCTTCAATCTATTCTTGGCGAAAAAGATAAGAGAACCGTTGAAGATATAGCAGCTCATACAAAAGCGTTTGAGGAAAGATATAAGTACGATTTGATTGACCCATGTGATATAGCTAAACAAATTGCAAAGCTTGAGGGGAAAATCATGGATTTTAAGAATGAGGTTGATTATGTCCTCTCAGAAAGTAACGCAACAACATTTATTGAAGTTGATTTAGTAGACTAAGAAATATTATATGCATGGTTGCGCGAAAACTACGAACCTATTCCCGCTTGCTTATAGCGATATATAAGTTCTTTGATAATTTGGATATTTTACAGCAGGAACGTATAAAAGTTCAACGGTTAACGATTAAGGATTAAAACTCAAAGATTAATCATATCAAAGATAAAACGTCAAAATATAAATTTCAAGGCTCATTAAAATCCTTGATAATGGTTTGGTGTGGAATAGTTGACCTGTGATTGTCCACAAGGCTGTGCAGACATGCATATTGTTATTAGTACGAGACCTGACACACCGTGGTAGATGGTACGGATTACCGACGATACTTTACTTAGGCGAGATAAAACTGTTTCGGTTTTTTCCATTGAAACATTGAAACAATGCCGCAAAAAAGGTGATGCTGCTAACGATATTGAAATGATAAAAAAATACGGCATCGGCGTTGCGATGGAAAATGCGGTTGATGAAGTTAAAGCAATTGCCGACGAAGTATGTCCAGATTGCGATAATGACGGCGTTGCAAAATGGTTAGCAGAACATATGTTGAAATCATTTTTTACATTTAATTAATTATTCCTACGCTTGTACCATTAATTATTAATATATGTTGAGCTTAAGCTATCCGATTATTAAATCAACCGGATAGCTTTTTTATGCTCATTATAAAAATATACTTCCCGATTTATTACGGATTACTTCACGGAGCGTTTTGTCAACGGCAAATTTATTTTATGGACGCAAATAAAAAATATTTTTAATTATTTTAAAATCTTGACTCGCACATCGTGTAACGGTTTATATTTAATATTAAGAAAGCAGAAAGGGAATGAATTATGGAATTACAAACAATAAGACAAGTTTCATCGGACTATGGCATTTCAAGAAGAATGTTGTGTTATTACGAAAAAATCGGACTGATAAAAAGTATCCGTAAAGATGATTACGCTTATCGTGTCTACGAAGAATCGGAAATCCACCGATTACAGCAAATCATCATTTTACGAAAATTACAAATCCCGATGAAGCAAATTAAAGATATTCTAAATAACCAAAATGCTGTAACGGTTATTGAGGTTTTCAAGAAGAACATTAGTGAGCTTGACGAAGAAATAACGGCTTTATCCGCTTTAAAGTCGATACTGGCGCGCTTTATCGACGAGTTGCAACAGCAAGCGAACGTACATTTTAAGCTCGATTTATTGAATGAAACCACCATGATAAATCTTATTGATACCCTTTCGTTCACTAAACACAAAATAAAGGAGAATGTAGTAATGGAAAAATTAAACAAAGCTACTGAGCAGATTAACAAGCTGACCGAAAAAGATGTGAAGATAGTATATCTGCCGCCTGCAACCGTCGCTTCTATACACTGTATCGGAAACAATCCCGAGGATAGGGCTTCAGCTATCTTGCGTGAGTTTATACAAAAAACGGATTTAGCAAAACTGAAACCCGATTTCCGCCATTATGGATTTAACCACCCGAACGGCTCGGACGACAACACTCACGGCTATGAATACTGGGTAACGATTCCTGAAGATATGGTAATTGAACCTCCTTTTACCAAAAGAGAATTTTATGGAGGGTTGTACGCGGCACATACAATATGGTTCGATAATTTTGAAAAATGGCATTGGCTTTGGGCTTGGGTTGAAGCAAACGACAAATTTACACTTAACCTTGGCGACCCCGAGTGTATGGACGGTCTTATCGAGGAGCATTTTAATTATTTTAATCAATATAACCTAAAAAGTTTCGACGGCAAATTCCAGATGGATTTAATGATACCTATTAAGGAAAGGGTGTAGAGTTTATGGTGGAACTACCGAAAAAGCTGGAAATACACAAAAGCTTCTTAACGACCCTTAGCATGGAAGAATTTTCTTCCGCTTTCCGTACCATCCATAATATTTTTTCCGATTTGCACACCACTCTTGAAAAAAAACGCGAAGAATATGAAAAAATCCATGTATCGAAAAGGTACTTTTTTCACCTGCTTATTTATCTGTTTGCCAACGGAGAAACATCAAATGGGGTTTTTACCACAGATGTACCAACTTTCAGAAATGTGAATAGAGGAACGATAAAAAAGGTAAAGTATTGGAAAACAGTAAGCTATTGCGAAAACTACTTTAAAGTCTTATCAGATTATGGTTTCGTTTTTAAAGGGCTAAATGATAATCATAAAATCCCAAACAATGCAAAAACGTTTACCGTTGAATATCCCAATATGCCCGCTGTAATAGACGTTCTGCATTTAGTAGCCCGGAAGTGTTTTAAGAATATATACGAAGATAGATACTGCATTGGGCTTTTTTCTGTTTGGAGTTACCGTCTGGTTTTTAAAGCTCTGGATGATATAGCATACGATGGACACGAGTTCTTTGCCGATACGCTTAAAGATAAAACCGAAAAGGAGTTTGTTTTCCTTTTTCATGAAGCCATGAAGGAAAACGGCTTTGTTTGCAAACCCGAGCACGGAATCCGTTATTTCGAGAATGAGAAACAACTTGTCTACCTGTTTGAAGTTGGTTATAATTACGGCAACATTATACAGAACTCTGCTGCCATAGACTTAAAACTTCGGATTCGCGACATCGAACCTTGCTTAGAATACCTTGAACAATGCCCTGAAAGCGTAAAGGATATGTTCAGGCAAGATTTCCGACAACTAAGCCCTGAGTGCGAAAACAAGCAATTTTGTGACAAAAGCCTGAACTATGTGTATGAAGGTGAAAAAAGATGGCACTGTGCTTGTTATGGTGGTTCGTTTCAAGGCGTGCCACTTATTGCCGAAAACATCCCCCATTACGTTACCCTTGTTAAACTTGGTAAAACGAAAGCAAGAAAAAAATAGCTTTAGGCTTTGAGAGAGGATAACGATTATTCACAAGAATACATTTCAAAATTGTTAGGCTGCAGCCGTTCTAATTATGCAATGTACGAAAGCGGTGATGTTAAAATTAATGTTGAGCAATTAATTAAATTAGCATCGATTTATAATACTAGCATCGATTATATAGTTGGATTAACAGACACGAAATTTATAAAAGCTCAAATTTGTGTTTATGAAAATGATAATCTTAAAAATAACATTAAAAAGTTAAGAAAAGAAAGAAGATTACACCAATAAACACAATTTACATATTTTATTAAAACGAGGTTATCAAAATGCGTTATAAAAAATTCGGAAGAACCGAAAAAAATTTGTCGGTATTTGGTTGTGGCGGCACAAGATTTGATATGGATAAAACCATTGAAGAAAACGCCGAAAAGATAATATACGCACATTCAAAAGGTATAAATCATTTTGACACAACTCCGCATTATAATTACAACCGATGTGAAGATATTTATACTGAAGTAATAAAACATTTACGCAGAGATACATATTATATTTGCACAAAAGACGCTCCGGCTTTTATAAATTCAAAACAAGAAGCAAAAGATAATATAAAACGTTCTCTTGATAACATGAAACTGGATTATTTTGATTTTTATTATTTTTGGAATGTAAAAAAATTGAGGAATATTACAAAGCAATTTCTGTTTCAGAACATTATGAAGCGCTTCTTGAAGCAAAAAACGAGGGACTTATATCACATATTTGTATGTCCTCACATTTAACCGGAAAAGAAACAATAGAGATAATTAACGATGGGAAAATTGAGGGTGTTTTATTGAATATGCATATCTTGAATTTTCCATATTCAATAGAAGCCGCATTTAGGGCAAAAGAAAATGGCATAGGCGTTGGAACAATGAGTCCGCTTATGGGAGGATTGATACCAAATAATCAAGAAAGAATGCAATTTTTAAAAAGTGAAAATTTTACGCCTACTGAAGAAGCATTAAAATTTATTTGCGGATTACCATGTGTCGATTTTTCTTATATAGCATTCAAAAATAAGGAAGAAATAGATAATGCTTGCAAAATAGCTGATTTATCTCATGTTGTAACTGAAACTGAACTTGCAGATATTCGATTAAAAGTCGGTGAAGGGATTGAAAAAGCCTGTACGGGTTGTCTGTATTGCATGGAACATTGTCCGAATAATCTACCTATTGCCGAATACATGACTTACTATAACTTAAAATATCTTTTTAATATACCTCAGGACGAATTTGAGAAAAAACTGGATTTTCATAAAAAATGGTTTTTTCTCGCTAAACGCAAAGCAGACGCAAAAGACTGTATAAAATGCGGTAATTGTGAAGAGCAATGCACACAACATATCAACATAATTGAAAGACTTAGAGAGCTTGCAGATATAGAGGCAAAGCAATAATTTAATGACAGAATTTGATGGATTTGCTTTAATTTAAAGTTGAAATTGTAAAAAAATTAATACCTACCAGATTACATGCACATTAATTGATGCTTTACCGTTCCATTGGATGCGGTGTGTTTTGATTGTTAAAAATAAGGTTTTTACTTAGCTGAAAAATATTAGATGTGTTACAATGCATGTGTTGATGTTGTGAAGAAAATTTATATTTTATTTTTTCAAGAGGAGTGTTGATATGACTGACACAAATTATTTATATCATTACTATAAAAAGAATTCCTCTCCTTTTCGTACACTTACATCATTGCCTTTTGAAGAAGCGAAAGCAATCATGTGTGAAGGTTTGACTGATAATGAAACAAGATGGGTAGATAATTTTTAAATTTGCGTTACGAAAGAGATAAACTTCTCGGCGTGTTTCAAAATCAGCGGACAAAAAAAGAACATATGCCTCCAAGTGTGATAAAATAGAGTTAGACAAAACACAACGCACAAGGAGGAAAAATCATATGTTCAAAAATAATTATACCAGAGCGCAAGCTCAAATGATATGAAAAAGCCAACAAAAATTATGGAAATACAGAAAAATTCAAGATAGGCTGTCAAGCAGTAGCAGGCATCCCAATAGATGAGATAACCATCAAAAGCGGGATGAGTCGCAGCTATATATATGAACAAAAAGAGAAAGTGATAAACTATGCAGAAACGCTGAAAGATCAACCCGAAGGCAAGCAAACCATAATAGTCACAGATGCGTTAAAGAAAAGGCTGATATTGAGCATGGCGCTAGATTGTGCTTCATCGCTAGAAGGTATACAACGGGTGCTTGAAGCGGCGCTAGGAATATATGTGTCAATCGGCTATATCAGTGGTGTACTAAAGGAGGCATTAAACGCGCGCAGGCATTCGATGACGAAATAACCCTTGAAGGAATTCGCCAAGGGGCAAACGATGAGATATTCCAAGGTAGTATGCCAATATTAACAGGGATAGATCCAGAAAGCACATATATCTATTTATTGGAAGATGCAACTGACCGCACAGGCGAAACATGGGAAATATATATGCAAGACAGGAAGGAACACGGGCTTGAGTTGGAAACAAGCATAAATGATGGCGGCACAGGCTTGTTGGCAGGCATCCCCAAAGTGTACCCGGAGATAGATATACAACGCGACGTATTCCATGCGCTCTATGAAATAGGCAAGGAAGTATCAAAGGTAGAACGGAAGGCGTATTCTTGCATAAAAGAGGAATATGCTCTTTTGGAGAGTGCAGAAGGCAAAAGACCGCGCAAAAAAACAAAAGAGCGGCTTGCGGAGATTCAACCAAAAACAGAAGCAGCGATTGACCTCTTTGACGCTATAAGTATTTTATTGGGTTGGCTTAAGGAGCTGCTTGGTTTTTCGGGGTACAGTATTGAGGAAACAACAGTCTTGATTGAATATATTCTTAAAGAAATAGAGAGAAAAGCGGAAGACTATCCCGGGCTGATTAAAGAAGCAGAAAAAATCCGCCGAAACCTACCGGAGTTGTTGTCATTTATAAGCAGACTTACAAGAGAGATGGACAAACGCGCCCAAGAACTGGGAATACCGCCGGACGTATTTCATCAGCTATACCGCCAGATGTCATGTAGCCCGGCGAGTCAGCAAAGCAACGAGATTGATTGTCGCTTAGCGGGGATGATAACTGAACAGAACAGTAAGGTTCATGCGAGAACGGAGTTTCAAAAAACTTCTCAATGGAGTTAAAAAGGCAAGCAGTTTGGTAGAAAACCTGAATGGTCGGATACGCGTTTACATAGACATGAAGCGGGTCGTACCATCGCAGTTTTTTGTTCTCATGAAAGTGTACTTTAACACCCGTCGTTACAGAAGAAGCCGTTGCAAAGAAAGAAATGGCAAGAGTCCATTAGAATTGCTTACAGGTAAACCCCAACCCGACTTTTTAGAAGCATTGGGGTTTTAATTCAGAAGATTATTTGAGTTTCAATATTAGTATGTTAATATTTACCATTTATGCATTCTGACAACCAAGGGGTTGGTATGCTCTTTTTCGCCTTTTTTCTTTGTCCGCTAAAATTGCCTTATTTTGAAACACGCCAACTTCTCCGAGACAAATTCATTTCAATCGGTGGCAAGCCTACCCGAACTACACCTATATATTTTACTTTAGGTGAAAATGAGGGGATGAAAACGTGGTTTGACGAGCCTGTTTGGGTAAAAATTCCGATTGGTGAGTTTGAGCCTGATATTGTTTCGTTCACTTACGGAGATTCGTTCGCTGTGTTCAACCCATCATTAGACACAGGCGAAGAATGGTGGGGGAAAGTTTTCCGTTATGGTGATATAATAAGGCTTATTGATAAATACAGTTTCCCGGAAGACCCACCGTATAATATGACAAAAAGAATTTTTCCTAAAGATAAGCATATAAACCATTGTCTTAAATTTATTGAGGCACATATTTGGGACGATACAGTATTGGATAAATATTATCAGCGTACCGAATAAGAAGAACGAAAAAGCTACGCTGTGGTAAAAACAAAAAAAATCCCCATAAGGGGACGCATTCTTGTTCTGAAAATTAACTAATGTCGGCGAATACCATTCGATATTCGTTATTTTTTCTGCCAACTTCAGTTAATTTTTAAGATAATTTTCAAATAGTTGGCAAATTTATATATTTCGTAGTTATGCAAATTATCCGCATAAAAACAACGGATAAAAAAACACACCGTGAATGATGGAACGGATTACCGTACCATCGGGGACGGTGTGTTTTTTTTCAAGCTGTCCGATTATCTAAATGCTTGGACAGCTTGAAGTATTATATCTTTACTTAACCAAACTTAAATCGACAGTTTTTTCCTCTCTATTCAAAAACGCATCATAAACAGCAATTTTTATCTCTTTTACATTACTGTCAACTAAAAATGAATAAGTTTTATTTTCTATAATTCCATAGTTTATAAGCTTATCGGAGAAAAACTCAACCTTTACAGCATCGTCATTTGTAGTAATAATAACATAATATCCATCGGAAGTTTTCTGGACTTCATAATCAAACTTAGGCGGTGTTAAATCATTAATTGGATTGTCGCCAAGCTCAGGAAGTTTGATTGCAAATGGTTTACGTAATATGTCTACTTTTTCACCATCAATAAAAATATGCGCTGCATCAGCTCCGCCAATCCCATTATTCTTGAAATGGTTAAGATATCCAATACTGCTAGGATCCCAACCCATAATATACGAACACGCAGTATCCATGGCAACAGGATCACTGCTTGCCATAATAATTCGCATATTCATCTTGTTACTTTGCTGTTTTCCATCATTCATAACAACGGGCCCATTCTGATACCCTTGTAAACCATCTACAACCGTAAAAGTAATAGGTTTGCACATATAATAATCATAAATCCAGTTATCCAAATCACCATCTGTCATTTCATGCGAAACCATATCAAATTTTGTGTTATTTGTCGGCGAAACATTATAAATATTACCCGGAGGTACTCCAAGGCTTACATTTTTAATGCTTGCGGTAACAACTACCCCACCAGAAGATGTTTTTAAACATGGAATTGATATCAATACATCAGCATCATATAATAGCTTATTAAAATAATATTCTTTATGAAGACGACCGTTCGGTAGTTCAACCTTTTCAATAAGCGGCGAATTGTAATCACGCCAATCTCCGCAATCCGATTCCATAGCAAGAAATCCGTCTACTTCTGGCATATATTTACTTGTATAATTATAATATTCCATTATATCCTTTGTTCTTCCGCCCGCTGAACCTTCCAAAACATATATTTTCCCATCAGGGTTTAAAAGCCTGACTTGTTTAATAACTGCTTCGCTTACTCGCCAATCGGTTGTAATGCCATTTACTTGCTTTTCCAGCAAATCGTTTGTTGGAGAGATTGCCATTTGAACCAAATTTGGTTTTATCACCACTGTCTGTCCATTCTTAATAATTTTGTCAAAATTGGTTTGCTTCAAAGCAGTATTTACCATTTGTTCTATTTCATCTTTGGTAATATTTTCAGCTTTTTCAACTTCCGATTTAACGATGCTTACTGTTGATATGTCATTCGGTAAAATATAATCGCCAATAGCGGTAGATACATCTACATCATTTGAATTGATTTCTACTGTTAAATTTGCAGAATCCCATGAAACATTACCGCCTAAAGCATTGCATACATAGCGCAGGGGCACAAACAATCTGCCGTTTTCCACTCTTGCGGATGTATCCATCTCAACTTTCTTATCATTTACAATAACATAATGTTGCCCAACTGTAATTTTAATTTCAATATTTCCCTTTGTAATTACATCTGTTTTTGTTTCTTCATCCCATTTTACTGTTGCCTTCAACGCTTCGCTCACAAAACGAATAGGAACTTGTGTCCTGTTGGAATTATCTAAATACGGCTGAACATCTGGAAAACTAATTACATTGCCATCAAGCTTTACTGAAATTTGGTTGCTGTCTGCAAAGGTTAAAGCAGAAAAGTTTAAAATAGTCAGTGCGAAAGCTATAATTAATGTTGCAAATTTTCTCATTTTTATTCTCCTTTTCAAGCTTAGATTTAATGTTATATTCATTAATTATAACTTACTTTTCCAGCAATGAATAGATTTTATTCTTTTTACTTTCAGAAAAATTATGAAACAAGTCGTCATTTGCAATACGGATTGCCGTAAGATTGATTTAAAATGTTTGTAATATTCCGAATCAATCTTTTTAGATATGCTTTGAGTTAAGGATTTTATAGAAACCTATTAAGACAATTCAAAGTAAGATGCGTATCATGATAGAACTTTATAAATTATTAAAAGGAGGAAGTTTAAAATGAAAAAAGTGATTAAATGTTTATTAGCTGCAATTATAGTGGTTGTTATCATTGCAGCAGTAGTAATGAGTATGTCTCAACCCAAATATGTTGAGACAATAACAATAACACCACAAACAGCTGAATTGTATTTTACTGAAATTGGCGATGTTGTGGCGGATAACATGGTAGATGTATATGCATATAGCTCCGGAGAATTAGTAAAGCTATATGTTTCAGAAAATGAACAGATAAATGAAGGCGATGTTATTTGCCAAATAGATACAACAGATAATGAAAATAAAATAAAACAGTTGGAGAGTGGAATTGAAGGATACCGGGCACAGATTAGAAATTTGACCAGTAATGATACGAAAGATAAAGACAATTTAGTAATCAATCGAAATAATCTTGTTGCCCAAATGCAAACATTAGAAACTGAAAAAAACACCACTAGTATTTCCAATGATGAGCGTCAACAGAAACAAGCGATTATCATTGACCAAAATGAAAAAGAATTAAACGATAAATTACATAAATTAGAAAATGCCCAAATTTTGTACGATAATGGCGCTTTGTCGAAATCGGATTATGATAACGCCGAATTGGCGTATGAAAATGCGAAATCCACTTTTGAACAAAGTAAAAAAGATATGGCACTCATAGAAAAAGGCGAAGCGGTAAATTCTGATGATTATTATCAATCGAAAAGAGCTGCATTGCAGGTTCAAATCGATGGACTTAATAATATGATTGGAAAGAATTATACCGGCTCTATGTCTGATTATTATAAATCTCTTATTGATGTAGACCTAGTAAGTATTGAACAATTACAGAAACAGATTGAAGATAGTACAGTTCGTTCGCCTATATCCGGTGTCATTACCAAGCTTCCGGTAAAATCTTCTAACTTTGTTACAATGACAACACCGGTTGCAACTATCAATTCCGTAAAGGATAATCGGGTAGAAGTTTTGGTAAATACAAACGATATTGATAATATTGCCATTGATCAACAAGTAGAATTGATTTTGCGCCGCAGGGATGCCGACAAAATACTGACAGGTGTTGTGACGTCAATTGACCACACAGCCATCATTAAAACGTCCAATAAAGGTAATGAAGAACGCATGGTAAAAGTGAAAGTAAAACCGGATTTAATTGAGGAATTCAAAGTAGGCTATGATGTAGACGTAAAATTTATTTATTATCAAGAAAAAAACAAACTTATGGTTCCTAAAAGTGCAGTGTTTATCGAAAATAATAACAAGTTTGTGTGGGTTGTCGAGGATGGTAAATTAGACGCAGTGCAGGTAGAAGCGGGAAAAACCTTGCGATCAGATACTGTGATTGAAAGCGGTATAACAGAAGGCAGTGTTGTTGTAACCGATGGTAATGAAGAAGGCTTAAAAAGAGGTATGAAAGTAAAGACAACACCGGAATTGTAAAAAGCATTTTGAGAATGGGGTATAGAAATGAAAAAGACAATTTTGTCAACAAAGAAGCTGTGTAAAAGCTTTTCAAATGGCGGAGCGCAACAGCAAATACTAAAAAATCTTGATGTTGATTTTTACGAGGGCGATTTTACGGTTATTATGGGGTCTTCCGGTGCAGGAAAATCCACACTGTTATATGCCATAGCCGGTATGGATAAACCGACCCAAGGGGAAATATATTTTGGTGAGTACGAAATTTCCAAGCTGAACAATGACCAGTTGGCCATTTTTAGACGTGAAAATTGTGGTTTTGTATTTCAACAAGTATACTTATTGGATAATATGAGTATTTTAGATAATGTTTTAGCTTGCGGCTTTTTAATCAGTAAAAATAGAAAGAAGTGACTTTATATGCAAAGAGTTTGCTTGAAAGAGTTGGTCTTTCGGATAATGAATGGAATAAGTTCCCTTCCCAAATTTCAGGCGGGCAAGCCCAACGTGGCGGTATCATTCGGGCTTTGATTAACCGTCCTAAAATTCTTTTTGCTGACGAACCTACAGGTGCGTTAAACTCTGCATCAGGTACAGATGTATTGAATATTTTAACCGAAGCAAACCAGAACCAACAGAGTATTATCATGGTCACACATGATCTAAAGTCAGCAAGAAGAGGCGAACGCATCATATACCTGCATGATGGCATAGTTAAGGGAGAATGCACATTAGGAAAATATGTGCCCGGTGATAAACAAAGACATGAACGGCTGAAAGATTTTTTAACCGAGATGGGGTGGTAGTAAGTGCGGAATATATGGATGCTTACAGCGGCTAACCTACGCAAAGGGAAAAGTCAGTTAATTTCAATGGTTGGTTTGATCCTTCTTGCCGCTTTATTTCTCAATTTGGGTCTCTTGTTTTTGTTTAATCTCGGTAAATTTTATACGGAACGAGTCAAAGCTCAAAATGCCGCTCATGCCCTTATATTTATTGAGAAAAGTGCTTTTGAAAAGAGTGATGAGGAATATGTACGATATTATCCAGGGGTACAGGATGTACAAATTGAGGAATGTATAAATTTAAATGCGGCGGAGTTTGATTATAGTGGCAGTAAGATGACCATGGGACTCATTTTTTTTAATTCTGATGCACCTAGGGAAATAACAAGAATTAAATACATTGGAAAACACCTAAAGGATGAAAGAGATCTTATTTATTTACCCTATACAATGAAAGCCGGCGGATATAAAATTGGAGATGAATTCACTTTTAGGTATCAACACAAGGATTATTCATTTACAGTAGGTGGATTTGTTGAAGAACTATATTATGGCTCTACAATTATTGGATCCTTGAGCGTTTACTTACCAGACGATGATTTTGAGAGATTTACCAGTGTAATAAATGATAAAGATTTAGCATTCGTCACAATGGCTGCCAAGTTAAAGAAGATATCAGATAGCGATCAACTCATTGCAGACTATATCAATTATATTGCAGACATAACAAATTCAGAAAGTACAATTGCAGTTTTTGGCAACTCAATAAATGAAATAATCGGATACAGAACAATGATTCCCAACATGATCGCAATAATATTAGTGGCTTTTTCTATCATTATTGTATTTGTTTGCTTAATTGTTATTCGCTTCCGAATTATAACGAACATACAAGACGGAATGACAAATATAGGCGCACTAAAAGCGGTGGGCTATACCAGTGGGCAAGTTGTTATGTCTATTATTTTGCAATTTACCAGTATAACTGCTGTTTCCAGCATTTTCGGTATAGTATTATCATATTTTGCTACCCCGTTAATTTCAGGGGTTTTTGCTGGATTGGTCGGGCTTAATTGGCAGCAGGGGTTTGACACTGTAGTTTCCTGTATTAGTTTTATAGGCATAGTTGGAACAGTCATTTTGGTATCATTTATGGCATCTAAAAATATTCATAACTTGCATCCGATAATTGCGCTGCGAGGCGGAATGTCTAACCAAAGTTTTAAGAAGAATTCTTTCCCATTATCCAACACCCTTTTAAATTTGCATATTGCACTGGCAATGAAAGGTGTTGCACAAAATTTCAAACAAAACCTGATGATTTCTACTATACTGATAGGCGTCAGTTTTACTAGCATGTTTTCAATTGTCATGTACTATAACTTCGCGGTGGATAATTCTGCATTTATGGAATTGGGTATAGGCGAGCCATGTAATGTTTCAATTTATATGGATGAAAATAATGACAGTCTGCTTGAAAGCATCAAACGTATGCCTGAAGTAGTAAAAGCATTTTATAGCGATACTGAATACGGAAATATTACGACTATAAATAATGAAGCGATTTATCCTATTGTAATGGAGGATTATTCCGTATCCGAAAATAAAATGATTTTTGAAGGAAGATATCCGGTTCAAGCAAATGAAATTGCTTTTCCAGGCGTTTTAGCAAAAAAATATGGAATATCAATTGGCAATACGGTTGAGGTTAAGTACGGGAATAAGTCTGAGGATTTTATCGTTACAGGCACTACCCAATCATTAAACAATATGGGTAGAATGTCTAATATGACATTGGAAGGAATGCGTAGGCTCCAAAAAAACTATAAACTCAATGGTGTGGACATCTTTTTAAAAAAGGAGAAAATGCCAATGATTTTATTAATCTGCTCAGCGATGAGTTTGGAGATAAAATTGTAACTACCGTTAATATTGATGATGCTGTTAAAACATCCATGGGTACATTTGTTACTATGACAGTTCTCCTGACTTTTACTATACTCGTTACTACTGTTTTAATAGTAATATTGGTGTTATATTTGATTATTAAGACAAATATTTCTCGTAAAAAGCGTGAAATTGGCATACAAAAGGCCGTTGGGTATTCTACTTTCCAACTTATGAATCAAATAACACTTGGATTTATTCCTGTTGTATTATTTGGCGCAGGATTAGGTGCGTTTGTTGGCGCTATCTATATCAACTCCCGTAACCGTTCTCTTCTCTGTTTTTGGCATTATGAGAATGGATTTTTACATCGGCCGTCATGGCCTCTTTTAATAATGATTTCAATTACTGCTTTCTCATACTGTGTATCTATGCTGATTTCATGGCGGATTAGGAATATCTCACCTTATGTCCTTACCAACGAATAACACTTGGAATTATTCAAATTTTTGGTATAGCGCTAAATAGACTTCTTAATAGCATTCATCCTGCGATTGCTTTACATAGATTTCCAGGCAAGCACTAATTGTGAATTTAGTTGATACCATCACGATTTTTCAGGATATAATAAAAATTTACTTCAAGTTGGACTTATAGGGTAGAAATTATTTTTGTTTGAAATGATAAAGGAGCACTAATCCTGTATTTACCACAGGGTTAATGCTCCTTTGATTTTTACAATAGTTTTAGAATACCCATAGATAAGTAAGAACCAAAAATGATTTCCAACGCTCTTTTTGTTTTATTCGGAAATATGTCGAAATATATCGTATTATACGGTACGTATTACCGTACCATTCGACACGGTGTGTTGTTTTAAGACAAATTCTTATCGTTTATAACATAGTTTTCCATTACTTTGCGACTTATTATTTCAACCTGTTTGGACAAGGCATCCGATAGAAGTTCTTCTATAGGGCAATGTACAATAAGCACAATTTCTTCAAAAAATTCAGATACGGCTTTGTCAAGTTCAATTTCATATTTCTTCATTTTCAACATCCCCTAATTCCTAAATTATATAAGATTCAACAGCTATTATATAACATTCGCTGACGAAAAACAATATCACAATGGCTGACAATGTAAACTTGCATTGGGTGATTGTGATGTTTACGAGAATTAAAGCTTTGAGAGAGGATAACGATTATTCACAAGAATACATTTCAAAATTGTTAGGTTGCAGCCGTTCTAATTATGCAATGTACGAAAGCGGTGATGTTAAAATTAATGTTGAGCAATTATTTAAATTAGCATTGATATATAATACAAGCATCGATTATTTAGTTGGATTAACAGATACGAAATTTATAAAAGCTCAAATTTGTGTTTATGAAAAAGATAATCTTAAAAATAACATTAAAAAGTTAAGAAAAGAAGAAGAATACACCAATCATTTTTGGCATTACAGGTCTTGAGATGTACTCAAGCTACATACTCACAATATGAAACAGGTAAAAGGTCTGTAAATGTCGACGTTATTATTGCTCTTGCTAAATTTTATAAAGTTAGCGTTGATTTTTTAGTTGGAAGAATTGAAACACCTATGATGTATTAACAATTCTTTAACAATAAAACATAATTTACATATTTTATCAAAAAGAGGTTATCAAAATGCGCTATAAAAAATTCGGAAGAACCGAAAAAAATTTGTCGGTATTTGGTTGTGGCGGCACAAGATTTGATATGGATAAAACCATTGAAGAAAACGCCGAAAAGATAATATATGCACATTCAAAAGGTATAAATCACTTTGACACAACGTCGCATTATAATTACAACCGATGTGAAGATATTTATACTGAAGCAATAAAACATTTACGCAGAGATACATATTATATTTGCACGAAAGACGCTCCGGCTTTTATAAATTCAAAACAAGAAGCAAAAGATAATATAAAACGTTCCCTTGATAAAATGAAACTGGATTATTTTGATTTTTATTATTTTTGGAATGTCAAAAAAGTTGAGGAATATTATAAGGCAATTTCTGTTTCAGAACATTATGAAGCGCTTCTTGAAGCTAAAAGCGAGGGACTTATATCACATATTTGTATGTCCTCACATTTAACAGGAAAAGAAACAATAGAGATAATTAACGATGGGAAAATTGAGGGTGTTTTATTGAATATACATATCTTGAATTTTCCATATTCAATAGAAGCCGCATTTAGGGCAAAAGAAAATGGCATAGGCGTTGGAACAATGAGTCCGCTTATGGGAGGATTGATACCAAATAATCAAGAAAGAATGCAATTTTTAAAAGTGAAAATTTTACGCCTACTGAAGAAGCATTAAAATTTATTTGCGGATTACCATGTGTCGATTTTTCTTATATAGCATTCAATAATAAGGAAGAAATAGATAATTCTTGCAAAATAGCTGATTTATCTCATGTTGTAACTGAAACTGAACTTGCAGATATTCGATTAAAAGTCGGTGAAGGGATTGAAAAAAGCCTGTACGGGTTGTCTGTATTGCATGGAACATTGTCCGAATAATCTACCTATTGCCGAATACATGACTTACTATAACTTAAAATATCTTTTTAATATACCTCAGGACGAATTTGAGAAAAAACTGGATTTTCATAAAAAATGGTTTTTTCTCGCTAAACGCAAAGCAGATGCAAAAGACTGTATAAAATGCGGTAATTGTGAAGAACAATGCACACAACATATCAATATAATTGAAAGACTTAGAGAGCTTGCAGATATAGAGGCAAAGTAATAATTTAATGACAGAATTTATTTTTTAGAAAGTTTAATTTTATGAAATTAATTTTCTTAATTGGAAATTCAACTTTATAAGGAAGGATATCTGCATATGATAACAAGTATCATATTTGATTATGGTCGTGTTTTGGCATACCCGGCAACAGGCAATTGGTTTATAACGCCTAAGACAGCAGAGATAGTTGGTACGCAAACTTTTTCATCACTAATGTCAAAACCTAATGATGTTGATAATGCGTTTCAAAAGGCTCATAAATATCTTAATGAAAATCATTTATTGCATACAGAGGAAGAAGAAATTGCACAATTCGCTCAGTTTTATAAATTGTTCTTTATTTATATGAGTATAGACAATCAAGAAGATATAAACAAAAAACTTGCGGAAGATGTTGTCTGCAATGATGAAAAAATTGTATTTTACGACGATGTATATAACGGGTTGCGAAAATTAAAACAGAAATTTAAAATTGCTATTTTATCGGATACATGGCCATCACTCCGGAGAATTTTGGACAGGGCGAAAATTACTTCAATGCTAGATGCTTTGGTAATGTCATGTGATTTTAATGAAACAAAAGAAAGAACGAAACTGTTTGAAATTGCTATATCACAATTAAATGAAAACCCTAATAATATTTTATTTGTCGACGATTCGCTGTCCAATTTATCAAATGCTAAAAAAGCAGGTCTTATTCCAATTTTCATGGATAGAAATTTTAAATATCAAAATTCGCAGTATTTAATAGCAAGAAACTTGAACGACGTAAAAAAAATCGCTTACGAATATGCCGTTTAACCAAAGCAGATTTTTATGCATAGTTGGAAACTATGTGTAAAAAATCCAACGAAGCGTGGCGTAAAATCAACAAAAAAAGCTACAGTAAAGAGATATTAGAAAGACTTTAAAAGCAATTCAGGATGTTATGAATAAATTGAATGTTTGGCGGTGTTATAAAATGATAAAAGCAATAATTACAGATTTAGATGATACTTTACTTAGGCGAGATAAAACCGTTTCAGTTTTTTCCATTGAAACACTGAAACAATGCCGCAAAAAAGGTGTTAAAACTATAATCGCAACCGCAAGAAGCGCAAACGCGAAACAATTTGTTCCGTTTGAACTTTTTGATGGATTTGCCTTGATGAATGGTGCTACTGCTATTGCAGATAATCACAAAGTATACGAAAAATTGATGATGCCGGAGATTTTTATTCCAGTTCTTAAAAAAATAACCGCAGCAAATATACAAGCAGCCGTTGAAATAAATGGAGTACACTATTCAAATTTTAATGTTCCTAACAGAAAATATGCAATAACAGATTTCGACACAATAAAAGAAAAATCAGAAAAATTTTATGCTATAGTTGATTCATCAGATAAAGTTGAAATTGTAAAGAAATTAATACCTGCCGGATTGCATGTTCATTTCACGGAAGATAATTATGCGTTGATTACACATTTTGAAGCGTCTAAAATTAAAGCAATATCTGCTATATTGGATTGTTGGAATATTTCATTTGAAAATACTGTTGCATTTGGAGATGCTGCTAACGATATTGAAATGATACAAAAATGCGGTATCGGCGTTGCGATGGAAAATGCGCTTGATGAAGTTAAAGCAATTGCCGACGAAATATGTCCAGATTGCGATAATGACGGCGTTGCAAAATGGTTAGTTGAACATATGTTATAATCATTTTTTGCAAATGGTTTTTAACAGAGCCTGTGGAGCAATAGAAATACTTATTGCTTCGTGCGGAATAATCCGGATAATAAAAAATTAAAACTGTTAGCAACTTATATAATGTACAGGAGGTACATATGCAAATAGGAGATAAAATTGTATTCGACAGATATAACTGGCTTGTGCTTGACATAAAGGATAATGCGGCTTTAATTATTACCGAAGGTATTATAGAACATCGCCGTTACCATGACGCTTATAAAGAAATAACATGGGTAGGAATGCTCGTTACGAAAATATCTTAACGGTGAATTTTATGACAGATTCAACGCGGCTAATAAATCAAAAATAATTCCGGTAATAAATAAAAATCATGACAATCAATGGTATGGTTCAAGAGGCGGAGAAGATACAGAAGATAAAATATTTTTATTAAGCCTTGAGGAAGTATCGTGCAAATACTTTGGCGATAGCAGTTCAAAATTATATAAACCGGGAAAAAATCAAAGATATTGGTTTGAAAGAAAAGATGAAAACAACAGTAAACGAATAGCAGTTAACAACAAAGAGGAATGGTATTATTGGTGGTGGCTGCGTTCTCCCGGACGCATTAATAAAAAAGCCGTTTACATATTTTCTAACGGTAATATAGGTATCCAAGGAAATAATATTTATAAAGGCAACATCGACGAAGGCGAATGCAGAGCAACATCCGCCCCGCTTTGTGGTTTTCTTTTGAATAGTTACTTAACGTTGAAAAGAGGGAGGCTCAAATGGAGCATCCCTCTTTTTGTTTCATAAATAATCTCTATACTTAAATTTGCAAGTGCAATTTATAAATCAATGATAATTGTTTATTTATTACTTTAAACTTCATTTAAATTCAACATCAAACTGACGGCAAACAAACTGTGCTGCTGCACGCCCGGAAGCCAATGCGACAGGCAAACCACCTGGAGGCATCAATCTGTGCCCTGCAAAATATAACCCGCCTATGTTCTTACAATCACCGGGGTACATAAGCCCTGCGCTAGCCCCGGGTTTCATAACGCCCATCCATGAACCTCTATATGCTCCGGTGTACCGCTCATAAGTCAGCGGCGTGGCAATATCAACAACTTCAATTTTCCTTCGCATTGCGGGTATTTTTGGCATAACGCTCGGATAAACTGCTCACCGAGTGCTTGCTTTTCTGCTTCGTACCGCCCCTCTTCCTTTACCTTTTTCCAAAATTCATATGTATCTGCTATGAGCGCTGTGGTCAGTGCCGTACCACCCTCCGGCGCGTAACGGCGGTAACTGTTAAAGCTGAGTTCATGTATTGTTTGTCCGGCGTATGTAATCGGCGTTTCGAGCTTCCATTCGGGAATTGTAATATCGGGCAGTTCAGCGCGAACTCCAATACTGACAAAAGTGCAAACAGCGGGTTTGGTGGTATCGCGTACCGTTTTCAACCAAGCGTCGTCGGGTTGTGTGTCAAAGAGTTTATCCAGTGCGGCAATGGTTTCCTGCGTTATAATTACTGCATCTGCGTTTAATACTCCATCAACCAATGTAACACCAGTCGCCTTGCCATTTTCAATGTTCACTTTTTTTACATGAGTGTTCAATATGAGTTTACCGCCAAGTCCGGTAAATATTTTTGCCATTCTATGAACCATTGGCAAACTTCCGCCTTCCGGGTATCCGCCGTCGCCGGAATCAAGTGTAGCTAATGTAGAAACGATGGCAGTTGCGGCGTAATCATCAGTGATAAAGCTGAATAATCGTCTAATTGCGGGATGCTTGAAGGTTTTGACAAACTCCGCACAAGAAATTTTTCCATACTTACCCATCGCCGGCATTGCAGGCAGCATTTTAAGTATAAAACCCAAGCCCATTCGTTTTGGATTTTTTATTTTAACGCCTTTGACATCAAAAATTGGCATCGTCATTTTCGTAACGGATTTTACATCTTTAACAAGCTGACGGAGTGATTTTTCGTCTTCTGGAGAAAGCGCAATTAATTGCGCAACCGTTTTTTCAATATCACGGTATAGGTGAATGACCTGTCCATCCCATTCGATGATGCGGAATGGGTCATGCAGCAAAACAGGTACATCCTTGCCTAATGCGCCTGTGTCAACCCAAAGCTGATAAGCTTCGGTTTTAGGCGACGAACCTGTCATCCAATGCATTGCACCCTCAAATAAGTATCCTTTGCGTTTCCAACTGGTACACATACCGCCTACGATACTGTGTTGTTCAATGATGGTAACATCAAAACCGCTCCTTGCGGCATAAACCCCGGCAGTAAGCCCCGCAATCCCAGCTCCGATTATAATAATTTTTTGCTTGCTCATAAAAAACTCTCCTTTAACACAATTCGGTTTAATATTTTAGGGTCTGGTGACAACGTCATTCCAATAATATTATAACAGCATAATCCTTGGATTGCCGCCCAATAGATGGTTGATAATTGAATGGGGTCTCCGTCCACAACAGTTCCTTCAGCTTGCCCTTGGGATAAAATTTGCGCAAAGCTATCAACGGGATTCGGTAAATCTGATGTGTACAACGCACCCTCCGGCATTTGAAAGCCGCTCATACCAACTTGTAACATAAACATGAAATAATCAATTCCCATGTGATGGTCGGTAAACATTTGACACATCATGAAGGTTGTTTGCTGTATTTTAACCAAGGCGGATGCGTCACTTTGGGCAACCTCCTTAATGCCTTGACCGGAGATACTAACAGCTTGCCGCACAAGTTCGGCAATTAACGCGTCCTTAGAGGGATAATGACTGTACAGCATACCCTGACTCAAGCTTCCGGCATGTGCGATTTCATTAATCGTTACAGATAATCCTTTCCGGGCAAACAACGATAATGCGGCGGTTTCAATTTTATACCGCGTGCTTTCCCTCATTTCGCCGAATACCTTTTTACTGCGAGGCACATTCTCACATCCTTTGATTAAATATTTATTCAATAATAAAACGTATTACATTTTTTGTCAAGCAGTTTCTATTACCGCATTTCTTGGTATGGCTAATTTGTTTATAAAATAAACTCCGTTTTATTGCTTTGTTAAAGTGATTTTTTATTTGGAAGTTTTAAGCATTCGATGTATAATAAATAAAACAAACACGCCAATAAACTGTGCCACATTAGGAGGTAAAAATATGCTGAAAATTAATATCGGTAAATTAAGTCAACAATTTGCCGACGGGATTAGAGAGCTTCAAAAAACAATGTATTTTGATATCTCAACTATTGAAGCCGTTGATATTTTATCTGAACCTGGGGAACATAACGCTTTGGAGGCGAGAGGCGGCTTATGGAAAATTAAGCATCAAAACACCCCTTCATTTTACAAAGGCTTTGCTCACCTTTTAACTTGTTACAACGACGGCGGCTCGTCTGTTAGCTTCGACAACGATTTTGAAAATCTCGGCATTATGATTGACTGCTCCAGAAACGCTGTTTTAAGCGTTGAAGGCGCAAAAAAGATGATACGTTATCTTGCTCTTTTAGGTTATAACAGCATTATGCTGTATACGGAAGATACTATTGAAGTTGAAGGATATCCATATTTCGGTTATATGCGCGGACGTTACTCCAAAGCCGAAATAAAAGAGATTGAAAACTACTGTTCAATTTTCGGCATAGAGCTTATTCCTTGCATACAAACACTGGCGCATTTAAATCAAGCGTTTACTTGGTCGCCTTTTAGAAAAATTAATGATACCGGAGATATTTTACTTATCGACTCGCCGGAAACATATGAATTTTTGGATAAATATATAAAAACATGCTCAGAATGCTTTAGTACCCGCACCATACACATCGGAATGGACGAAGCACACATGGTGGGGCTTGGTAAATATCTGGATGAAAATGGATATACAAACAGAATCGAATTGATGGTGCGTCATCTTAAGAAGGTTATGGAAATATGCCAAAAATACGGCTTAAAGCCGATGATGTGGTCAAATATGTTTTACACCTTGATATTCGGGAGTTATTATAATAACTCCGAACACGAAATTGACGAAGAAACGCTTGCCGGCATTCCTAAAGATATATCGTTGGTTTACTGGGATTATTATTCGCACGATGAAAACCGTTATGACAGTATGTTTAAAAGTCATTTGAAATTCGGAAACGAAATAATTTTTGCGGGCGGCGCGTGGACTTGGAAGGGCTTTGTACCTGATAACGCTTTCTCAATTACAGCAACAAAAGCCGCGCTTGCCGCAGCGCGTAAAAACGGTATTAAAAAAGTTTTTGCAACACTTTGGGGCGACGACGGCGGCGAATGTCCGTTTTTAGCGGTGCTTCCCACACTTGCGGTTTATTCTGAGGAAAATTATCACATTGGTGTGGCTGAACGCAATTTCTTTAATATGACCGGCATTAGCCCGGATGATTTTATGAAAATTGACCTTCCCGCAAAATTTCCGGATATACCGGATACTTCCTCAGGTATTAACCCTTCCAAATACCTTTTGTTTCAAGACCTTTTAGGAGGATTGTTTGATAAAAATTATGCACCGGTATATGTCACGGAAAAATATATTGAAGACGAGAGAACCTTCATTGACCTTACTAAAAGGACGGAAGGCGATATTAAAAAACTGTTTAACGGATACGCCGCACTTTGCAGCGTACTTGAAATTAAAGCGGAACTTGGAGCGAATATAAGGACTTATTATAAAAACGGTGAAATAAATAAGCTTAGAGAAATATGTAAAAACATAATCCCTAAACTTATAGAAAAAACAGAAAGCCTTTACGAAGCGGTAAAGGAAATTTGGCTCTTGTTCAACAAACCGTATGGTATAGAAGTTCTTGATGTACGCTACGG
Organism: Holotrichia oblita; assembly: GCA_023690525.1. Taxonomy (NCBI): domain Eukaryota; kingdom Metazoa; phylum Arthropoda; class Insecta; order Coleoptera; family Scarabaeidae; genus Holotrichia; species Holotrichia oblita. The sequence goes on along the minus strand of JALQSN010000150.1, from coordinate 14,462 downwards.
CGGATTGATACAAAGGTTTAAAACAACAGCGTCCTTTATAGACGATTATATTTGTGATAAAACCGACTCAATTCCGCTTTTAGACGAAGAAATTCTTCCCTACTGCGCTTTTGGCGAACCGGAGGAATACAGCTATGTTTATGAAAGCAGTTGGAAAAGGATGTTTACGGCTAATGTTATAAGCCATTAAAATATGTCTGGTGCAAGTGAAAAATCGCAAACCACACCGTCGGATATTTTTTTAATTTCATCAAATGTATCGTCCGACGCTTTGTCATAAACGCCGAATACCTTCATCCCTATTGATTTTGCGCTTTTAAGCGCAATTAAATTATCCTCAAAAACAATGCACTCTTTAGGCTGAACTGACATTTTTTCGGCAGCCATTAAAAAAACAGTAAGGTCGTGCTTGCCTGCGCCAACATCATCTGCGGAACAAATGCATTCAAATAAATCCGCAACACCGTTATTTTTTAAAACATTAATATTTAAAGGCTTTGATAAAGCCGTAGCAACCCCTAACTTTAATCCTTTTTTCTTTAAGCCGCAGCAAATATTCTTTTGCATGCGGCTTTAATTTTATTACATGAGAATACTCATACTCTGCCATTTTTATCCATTCCGCCATTATATCCTCAATGCTCTCCGAAAGATTAAAACGCTCCTTTGTATAAATGGCAGTATCCCTTGCGCTTAACGCGGATATTGCGTCTGTATAATCACGCGATGGAGCAAATCCCCTCTTAGTTAAAAAAACTTCATCTATTTTATCCCAAACCCATAATGAATCTATCAGTGTACCGTCTAAATCAAATATCGCGGCTTTTATTTTCACGTTTTAAATTTCTCCCTTCTATTCAGTTTAAGCGGAATTTTAACATATAAGCTTCAATAATAAAAGTTTAATAAGAATTTGATGTGTTAAATGATATACTATAATAGTGCAAATTTTTTACTTGACTTTTTCTAACGCTTGATTTTACGACACTTATAGGCAAACCTCATTAACACATTGTATTGAAATCGAAGTTATAACGAGCATTAAGACTTTGATATTGATAAAATGAAACTATTCTTTTAAACAATGTAATTAAGTATAATATTTATATTTTAAATGATAACCTTTCATAATTGAAACTAAAAATGAAAGGATTTTTGTTAATTCCCCTGTTAAACTATTTTTAGAGATGAGGGATACACATGAAATGGGATGAGCGGCTTAACAAAGCAATAGATTATATTGAGGCTAACTTAAAAGATGAAATTGATTTGGATAAGGTTGCAAATATAATGTGCCAATCAAAAATTAGTTTTCAACGTACATTTTCGTTGATTATGAATATTTCAATAAATGAATATATTCGGAAAAGGCGGATGACGTTGGCAGCTATCGAGCTACGGAACAGTACAGTAAAAATCATTGATTTGGCTTTAAAGTTTGGCTATGAATCACCCGAATCATTTGCGCGCTCTTTCAAGGAAATATTTGGGATATCTCCTTCAGCGGCTCGGAATAAAAATATTCAACTCACTTTATTTCCGCGTGTCACTTGTCTACTAACATTAAAGGGAGAACTTCAAATGGGAAACAGAATTGAGAGCATGAATGGACAAACAATCAACTGGAAGGGATTTGATTGGGAAGCTTGGTCGACTCCTGAAGATTTAACGAAAGTATTTGATAATTGCATCAACACAGCAATCCAATGGAAGGAAGCGGGTTATAAAAACCTTTTGGATTTGGGTGCTGGGCTTGGTCAAAATGCTATACACTTTGCAAAGCATGGGTTTGAAGTAAGTGCAATTGAGATTTCCGATTATGCGGTCGAGTATATGAAAAATTGGGCGGAAAAGGAAAATCTGAGAATTGATGCTGTAGTCGGGGATATGCACTCTTTGCCGTATAATGATAATTCCTTCGATTGCCTGTTTGAATATCATGTTATACGGCATACGGATTCGATAGGCATGAAGAAAATAATAGCAGAAATTGAAAGGGTCGTTAAACCAGGTGGCGAAGTATATTTGACATTTATTTCAAAGAGCAGCAATGAATTTACAGAAAAATGGTGGCCAGAGTTGGATAAAAATACAATGATAAGCCAAAATCCAGCAGAAAAAGGAGTCCCGCATTATTACGCAGATTTGAACGACATTAATGAACTATTAACTAATTTTAGTATTGATAATATAAAACATATAGGGTATTTTAACGATTCCAGCATTGTAAAGCAAAAACATTATTATGTTAATGCAAGAAAAAAATTGACAGAAAATCGCAAAAAAAATTTTTCATGAAGCCAACCAACGGCTTGGAATGAAGCAGTGCCAAGTTCATACTCTTAGCGGCATTGTCAAATTCCAATACATCATTATGCTCTGCTATGAGGAATTCTTTTTAGTCCTCATGCAGTATATATGAAATTTAAATTATTGGAGGCCGCATTAATGGAGCAGATTAAAACAAAAAGATTATTATTAACTCTAGCAAATGTAAATGATTTGCCCGAATTGAAAAAAATTGATAAGGAATGTAATAAGTATTTTGAATTTGACCCTCAATGCGAATTAAACCATAACTGTTCATTAGAAGAATGCCTTACAACTGGCGATATTCCTCCGGGTATTGACAATGAAAATTATAGAAAAGAAAATTATTATTTTTATTGTATTCGGCAAAACGATATACTCATTGGTTTCCTTTCATATTATCTTGAATACCAACAAAAAGATACGGTTTATCTTTCTTTGCTCTACATTATGGAAGCATATCGAAAAAACGGTATAGGTGTTGAAATTCTTGATGCGTTAACATTAAAGCTTGCCACAAAATTTAAAATGATTCGGCTTCATTGTTCGTTAAGAAACTCAACTGCTTTACGTTTTTGGGTTAAAAATGGATTTAACTATATTGTGGATGTTGAGTGTAACGGAAATCTTTTTCCTGAAAACTTCGGAGGAATAGAATTATTAAAAAATTTATCTTTTACAGGAGGATTTTAAATGGATTGGAAAAGAGAAAGTGAAATGTTTAATAAAGCCGCTGATTATTACGATCAATTTAGACCAAGTTATCCGCAGGATATTATTGATACATTAATTTTTGAAACGGATATAAAAGAAAAATCAAGATTGCTTGAAATTGGAGCGGGAAGCGGAAAAGCGACGGAATTATTTGCAAATAAGGGTTTTGATATACTCTGCATTGAGCCGGGTAAAGACTTAGTAAAAATCGGTAATGATAAATTTTCCGCCGATTCAATTAAATTTGAAACGGCTAGATTTGAAGAATATGATTTACCGGAAAAAAATTTTGATGTAATTTTTGCGGCACAGTCGTTTCATTGGGTTCCTCAGCCGCAAGGGTATGAAAAATGCGCATACACCTTAAAAGATAAAGCTTTTTTAGCTCTTTTTTGGAATATGTATATTACTTATGATAATCCAGTAGATAATGAGCTTGTTAAAATTTCTAATAAATATGGCGGTTTTGCGGATTTTCTTTCTGAAAATGAGTGTGAAAATAGAATAAATTCTATTATTGGGGGCATTGAAAACAGTAAATTATTTTCACCGCCAAAAGTATTTCGTAAATTGTGGAGTAAAAATTATACCGCTGATGAATATTATGGATTTGCTTTGACGGGGAATTTTTTTATTCAAAAAAGCGAAGAAGAAAAGCAGATAGCATACCGCGAATTAGTTTCTCTTGCAGATAAAAATAACGGAATAATTGAGCGTCCGTACCTTTGTGTTTTATATTTATCGCAAAAATTATAATTATAGAATGTTTTTTCTGGTAAATATTAAAGTTCGCAAGTATAATTAAATAAAATTTAAAAATCTACCGAAAGGAAACTGAATTATGAAACTTCCCGGATATCATGAAAGCTTTGAAACACTGCATGTCGGCACTGAAGAATGCCGCTCTTATTACATCCCTTGCGCATCAATAGAAGAAACGATTGACGCGCGCGAACAATCCTCGCGTTTTATATCGCTTTGCGGCGAATGGGATTTTAAGTATTACGAATCACCTGCATACATACCGCAAGACGCGGTAAATCTTGATTACGACCGTTCTACGTTTAAGCCTATACCTGTTCCGTCCGCATGGCAAAACCACGGTTACGACCGTCATCAATATATCAACGTACGCTATCCGATTCCATATGACCCGCCGTATGTTCCCGCAATGAATCCATGCGGTCTTTATGTGCGTGAAATGGAAATAAAAATCATTGACGGATACCGTTATTATTTAAATTTTGAGGGTGTGGATTCCTGTTTTTATTTGTATATTAACGGACAAGAAGCGGGATACAGCCAAGTTTCACACAGCATAAGCGAATTTGATATCACAAAATATCTTGTTGACGGAATTAATACATTTACGGTTCTTGTTCTTAAATGGTGCGACGGTACTTATCTTGAAGACCAGGATAAGCTGCGTATGTCCGGAATTTTTAGAGATGTTTACATACTTTCTCGGCCGGCAGAACATATCAGGGACTTTTTTATCCGCACATCTCTTAATGACGGCAAAGCTCTAATTGATGTGGATTTTGAATACGCTGCTTCTCCGGTTAAAACTGTCTGTACATTAACAGACCCTAAGGGGGGCTGTGAGATTTTAAAAGGCACTGTTATTAATAACCGTTTATCGCTAACTGTGGATACCCCCTTATTATGGAACGCGGAACAGCCGAACCTTTACCAACTGCTTATTGAAACGCCGGACGAAATTATATGCCACAACATAGGAATCCGCGAAATTAAAATAAAAAACAATGTTATTACATTAAACGGAGAACCTTTTAAAATGAAGGGAGTTAACCGCCACGACAGCGACCCTTACACAGGCTGCGTTATTTCAAAGGAACAGGCTTTAAAAGACCTATTATTAATGAAGGAACATAATATCAATGCAATAAGAACAAGCCATTATCCCAATGCGCCGTGGTTTGTTCAATTATGCGATAAATACGGCTTTTACGTAATTGCGGAATCCGATGTGGAATGTCACGGCTGCGTTGACATATACGGCGGCGGTTACAAGGAGACCTACAGCTTGCTTGCTATGGACATGCGCCTTAAAGATTCATTTGTAGATAGGGTTCAAAGAAACGTTATAAGAGATAAAAACAGCGCGTCTGTATTGATATGGTCATTAGGAAACGAAGCCGGATATGGCGAAGCTTTTGAATATGCAGGGCGTTGGGTTAAGGAATACGACTCCTCGCGTTTGCTGCATTATGAAGGCGAATATTGGGCACCTGAAGATTATAAAAAAGATGATTCTATAATTGACATGGATAGCAGAATGTATTCAGATTTAAAATGGTTAAATGAATTCTTAGAAAAAAATGAATCCGGTAAACCGTTTATAAACTGCGAATTTATACATTCAATGGGTAACAACCCGGGAGATATTGAGGATTATTATCAGATATTGCAAAAATATCCACATTATGCGGGCGCTTTTGTTTGGGAATGGTGCGACCACGCTGTATACATGGGCAAAACACAGGATGGAAAAGATAAATTTTATTACGGCGGTGATTTTGGTGAATCCGAGCATGATGGGAACTTTTGTATGGACGGGCTTGTTTACCCCAACAGAACACCAAGCACCGGGCTTTTAGAATATAAAAATGTATTACGTCCGGCACGCGCTTCACTTAGCGGAAATACGGGAATTGTAACAATTAAAAATATGCTGGATTTTACAGATTTAGATAACATACTAAGAGTAGAATATGAGATTACCCATAACGGAAATGTTTTACGCACCGGAATAATTGATAATATCCTGTGCGCCGCATAAATCCGTTGATATCCAATTAGACCTTTCTCTTGAATCGGATAACGGTAATTCTTACCTTAACCTGACATATCGTCAAAAAAGCGATAAACCGCTTACGGCTAAGGGGCATGTTTTGGGTTTTGACCAATTAGCTTTACATGAGGAAGTCCAACTAATTCCGCAGCTTTTACCGGATACTTGCGGAAAACTTACAATTTCGGAATCGAAAACTAATTACACGGTTATGGGCGACGGGTTTTATTATTCCTTTGATAAGCTGTTGGGTAATTTTTCTGAAATTGTATTTCAAAACCACACGCTTATAACTAAGCCTGTTGAGTTTAACATATGGCGCGCGCCTACGGATAACGATGCTCACGCTAAACATAGATGGTACTCGGCAGGGTACAACCGTCCAACAACAAAGGTTTATTCCTCCTGTGCTGAAATCAAGCAAGGTATTGCTGTTATTACGGCTCATATTGGGTTAGTTCCTAATCATATTCAAAAATTATGGATATAAACGCTGTATGGGAAATTGACACCAACGACGGATACTTACAACATTAAAATGTACGCGTGATGAAAAACTGCCGTTTCTCCCACGATTCGGATTGCGTTTGTTTATGCCTAAAAACTTTGATAAAGTATCTTATTTTGGATACGGAGAATTGAAAGCTATATTGATAAACACAGTGCATCTTACAGAGGACTTTTTAACGCGGATGTTAACGATATGCACGAAGATTATATTAAGCCGCAGGAGAACGGAAGCCATTATGATTGCGACTTTATAGAGATTAAAAGAAACGGCGTTTCGCTTAAAGCGGAATCCGAGAAGCGTTTTTGCTTTAATGTATCACCTTATACACAGGAAGAACTGGCAAATAAAAAACACAATTTTGAGTTGATTCCTTGCGGTGATACCGTTGTTTGTCTGGATTACGCTCAAAGCGGGATTGGCTCAGCAAGTTGTGGTCCGGAATTATCCGAGCAGTACAAGTTTAATGAAAAAGAATTTACTTTTAAATTAGCGCTGACTCCAAAGAATTTATGTAAATAAAAAAAGCCAAATTTTATTAATTTTTATAAGTTTTTATTATTATGAAAGGGTAAGGGTATATTTCTTTTCTACCCTTACCCTTTGCTTTCAAGGGATAGTACTTATATAATGCACATTATCAATTTTCCAAAAAACAGGTAATTTTATACAAAAAGATTTACCAAAACGTAAAAATATATGGTTGCAAGGATGGTGAAGATGATAAATGTCCGAAATAAATATAAATGATTTACATAAGCTATGTGAGAATAAAGCTATTAAATGGACTACTCATGTTTTAATGCGCTTGCAAGAACGCGATATAAATCCGAGCGATGTAAAAAACTGCATTTTAACCGGAGAAATAATTGAACGATACCCAACAGATTATCCATATCCAAGTTGTCTTATTTTAGGATTAACTTTAGCCGATAAAAAACTGCACGTTGTAATCGGTGTCGGAAATGAATTTATGTGGATTATCACAGCATATTATCCCGATTTAGATAACTGGAACTTTGATTTTAAAACAAGAAAGGAGTTGTGATTATGAATTGCTTCTTTTGCAAGGGTTCTTTCAAGGAAAGTGTTACAAATCATGTTGTTAATCTTAAAAGAGGTCTTATTATCATCAAGAATGTACCTTGTTCAGAATGTATACAATGCGGTGAAACATTTTACAGTGATGATGTTGCTATACAGCTTGAAAAAATTATCGCCGTTATAAAATCTACTGATATCGCTGAAATTGCAATTGTTAATTTTTCTGATAGAGTTGCATAATCTGAATACGCTTACAGAAACCCTGTTTGTCGCGCGCGGCGGCAACATCGGGCACGTTAACGGGTATTTATATTTGCGGAGGTTATATGGTGATTGAACCCGCCGTTTGGCTTTCGAGTGGTAGTATTTATATTATCTGAATAGGAGAAAATAATGATAAATGAAACAGTAAATGTGCGATGGTGTTTGAGAAAATGAAAAATAAATTAGTAATTCTATTAATTGTCTGTCTGTTACTTTCTGCCTGCGGAGACGGTTCTGGCGAGCATTCAGAAGTTTCGCCAAGCGAATCGTCGAGCAAACCGGCGAAAGTGGTAACTGCCGAGCTTACCGCAAAAATTCCTGCGCTTGATGACGGTCTTGAAGCTTTAAAAATTCTTTTATGGGGTTCGCATGGATGGGAACTGTATTCGGGAGGAGAATACCTATTTGCTTCGTATGGCAATCATTTAGTTCGCTATAACATAGCCGAAAATAAGGTTGACATCGTAGTTGAGTTCGATAAACCAGAATACTGGTGGTGCGATACGCCATTTCGCCCGATGGTGAAAAAGTTTTAACTAAAGCAGGAAATCATCCCGAATATAATACTTGGACAAATCAAATCCTAATTGACTTCAAGCAAAAACCTGCGAATCCGTATCAGATGAATTTACACTCCCTGAAAGAAAAATCGATCCATATTCTTTATATCGTGTTGAAAAAGAATGGGCTGATGAAAATAATATGTTTTATAAATTATTTTTGAGGATAACAATGAAAAATATAAAGAAATTTGGGCAATATCGCAATATGCAGTTTCTTTAAGCGAGTATGCTATTATAGATGAAAACCGAATAGGGATTATTATGGGTGCAAGCGATGAGTACAATGGTTATCTCGGTTATGATAAATTCGTGGTAATTGACATTGCACAAGATAAAATCATACAAGAATGCATTATAAATGAATGGGACGGATATGGGCGCGAATATTGGAATGAACGATTGGAGAGTAATTCTTGATTATTTGTTTTATACATATATGTTCCACTAATAAGCGCAATGCCGTGAACAAATGTGATTATAAACAAAAAAAATTACCGGATATTGTCCGTAGTTCTATTGAAAAATTCGGCTGCATGGGCTGTGGAAAATGTTTGTCTAAAACTGGTATGGCAATATTTGAGGGTGTTCCCCTATGCGGACGAGTGGCATCTAATTCATTGGGCGAAAGCCCGAGAAGCATACGCGGTAATATAGTTTCGCCGGAAGAAGCTAGGGTTATATGTGATATTGTAAAAGGAATGTTGTAATAATTATACGAAGGGAACATATGCAAGCGTACACGTACGCATTTAAGTAAACGGAGTTTCTTTTTGATTTTCTAAAAGAGGTGAGCATAAATGCCAATGGTAGATGTTACTGATATTGTTTTAAATGAAGAAGCCAAAGAAATGGAAGAAATTTTAAGAACCAACCCTAAAGCAAAGGAAGCATATCACCAATTTAAAGCTGAATGCAAACTAAGGCGTGAATTAGCTAATGCTAGAAGGCAGCAGAATGTAACCCAAACAGAGTTAAGGGAACGAACCGGATTAACGCAGCAGGTAATCAGCCGAATCGAAAAAGACCACGAGATAAGTCCAAGCTTAAGAAATCTAATCAAGTATGTAAATGCTATTGGGTATGAATTGACGTTGCAACAAAAACAATAACTTACAGGTATAAAAAGGCATTCCGAAACAGGAGTGTCTTTTTCATTTAATGTCAATGGAAATCAAAGTAACAAATAATGACAAGCTATCATATGTTGTATGTATAGGATGTCTTAAAATTTAAGGAGGAAACAATATGGCATTTATTTATGATAGCTATGGATTAAAATATAGCCCCTGCAATCACCATTATCGGGTCGGAGAAAAACACCACTTCTTTGGAATTGCAAGAGGCGCAAAACCTTCCATTGCAGCTTTCCGGTTTTATATACAGCTTGGCAATTGGGGGAGCTGTTATCTCCAACGCACTTGTATCGGTTTATGATTTGTCGGACAACCGGTTGCAAGCGCATACACAGATGAATCCGGCTATTATTCAATTACGGAATTGGCAGCAGGCGATTATCAGGTTACCGCTTCCGCAAGCCGCTTTTACCCCGCCGATTCTGTCCACATTACCCTTGAAACAAACCCGCTTGAGCAGGATTTTATGCTTCAACCTAATATAAGCACAGACCGTGTCATTTATGGCGTGATTTTCGGCAGTACCGGCGCGCTTAACGAAGCGAGAATTGATGTAATTGATAACGCCGGAAACATCATTGCTTCTACATTTAGCATTGACGACGGAGAATATTCTGTTCCGCTCCTTCAAAACGGGACTTATTCTATTGTGATATCGGCTGAAGGTTATTCTGCCGTCAAAGTAACGGATATAATTCTTTCAGATGAAACGCCGCTTGTAGGTAAAAACGTGAAGCTAACCGCATATGTACCACCAGCAGAACCTGCAACAATAAGCGGATATATAACTAATAAAACCGGAGCTATCGCAAACGCATGGGTAGGACTTTACCGCGATTGCGAGATAATGGTAGCTTCAACTACCACAACAGCAGATGGATATTATAGCTTTTCAGATGTGGCTCCGGGGTGTTATGTGGTAAAAGCAAAGGCGTTGGCATGACATGATAAAAAGAAGCTGAGTTTTACGAGGGCGTATCACGGTGCGTCAGGGTTAGTAAAGAAGATTGTAAAACAATAAACCTCACGCTTCACAAGATTTTCCGGTGTGTACCGTCTCAAATTCTGTTTTGCGGGCGCGTTATTGACGGTTGCGCAGGAAACCCGCTTAATTGTGTGCGCGTAATGATAGATGACGGAGCGGATTGCCAATCCGAATATACAGATGAAAAAGGCTGCTTCAGCGTCAATCTGCCGTGCTGCGTTAAAATGTAGATATACGTTTATATAAACGAGGATTTAAAAAGCGTTACTTTGATGAATATTATATAAATCATAATTGTGATAATTGTTTTTGCATGTTTGAAAAAAATATTTAAGGAGGAAAATATATGGCTATTAGACATTATGTCTTGCTTGCCACAGACGGATATATAAATTTGCCAACTACCAGAGATCTCTGCCCTTTGCCTGTAACACGCCAAAAAGCATATATTTTTGGTTTTGTCGGAGGTTTGTATAGGGTAACAGAAGGCGGCGTCGTAACATATGAAGACGCAAGATATAACTGGAAGGATTCCGACAATTTTAACTTTTTGAAAGGGACTTACTTCAACAGCCACCATTCCGTCGCCAATCGTTTGGGGCGATGTGGGCGATAATATTTATATAACATTAATTAATTTAGGAATGCCTGTGTCAGGACTCAGCGATCCGCACACAATCCATATGCACGGAGCGCACGTGGCAACACAAATAGATGGATTCCCTGAGGCATCCTTTGGCGTGCCTATGTGGATGGACAATAATATTCCGCCGACCGCAACATACTATTTCAACCCTGAAAATCCCGGTACTTATATGTACCATTGCCATGTGGAAGCAAGCGAGCATGTACAAATGGGTATGTATGGCGCACTGGTAATATATCCGTCTGTCGCAAGCTTGGCAAAGGCCGGGATTACTAATGAATATGTGCGGTCTTTGGCAGTTGGACGGCGTTACCCAGACGCAAATCCCGGACAAAGCAAGCCATAGGAATTTTGCCTATAATCATATAGACACATACTTTGATAAGGAATATATAATGCTCCTGTCAGAACTTGACCTTGCATGGCATCAGACCGTTGAAACGACATCGGCGACCGGAATTTCGTTTAACGCTTCCAACTTTAAGCCGGATTTTTGGTTTGTGAACGGACGCTGCTTCCTGATACGTTACAGCCGCATCCGCAAACATTCGATAAAAGACGCAGACCCAAATCTTACACAGCTCAATTATGAATCCTATGTCCATGTAAAAACCGGGCAGAAGTTTATGCTCAGGATGATTAACATGGGCTATCAGGTAGTACCGTGGCACATTCATGGATGGCATTTCCATATTATCGGCAAAGATTCGCATCAGAGCCCCTTACTAGAAATTGCATCCGCAATGAAAATGAGCGGTCATAATGTTCACGACATGGGATTTACTCTGACGATAAGTTCGGGAGAAACCTATGATTTATTAATATCGGCAGATGATAAAAGGCCGCTATATGAAAAATATATATTTGAAGGACAGGACAATATACCGTCGTTAAATTCTCAAATGGATGAGCTTAATGCAATCGATCCTAGTTTAATAGCACAAATACCGAAAGAGCCTGCTGTTTGCGGTCAAGTAGAATTTGTTAATTATGTTGATTTAGGCGCTGCGGGCGAATTTTTTCCGCAATTCTACCCAATGCATAATCACGACGACTACAAAGTAACAAACACCCGAACGCTTGACAATCCACCTTTCAGCGAGTATCCGGGCGGACAGCTTACGTTCATTCAAACGGATGCTCCTGACACACCTTAAAATGATATTATATTGAGGTGAAGAATATGGGATTGTATGAAAAAATAAAAAATTGGTTCTGGCTTTTTATATATAAGTTTAAAAAACCTAAAATCCATGTTTATGAAGCTACGCTTAAGCGGTAACGGCAGCTTTGTGGACATACGGTATTGGCTTTCAAGGCCGGGTATAATAAATCCAAAAGTAGCAGCGTATCTTGTGGATGAGGAAACCGGAAGCAAGCTTAATTTAATGAGAGTAGCTAAATTTGGTACAATACGAACCCACATAATAAACGAAATTTCACAGGCGTTTTATTGTTTGACAATCGAAAAGGTATTGTAAAGTCAAATTCAAGGGTTTCGGTACACTTAGATACGCTTGTTGCTACCAATGTTAAGGTAAAATAGAAGCTGGCTCTATTATTGATTCACAGGCAAAACCTTGCCTATATGGGAAGCGCTCCTTCCTTTCAGCAGGGAAATGCCTGGCTCTTTAGCTGAGACAATTGGATTCGTGTTACAAATATTTTCTTGAAAATGAAAAAATGCGTATTCCTTAAGTTCGAAGGGTACGCATTTTTTATAATCGTTAAAAGATATTAAACCGCCCGTATAGGTAGAAGCACCCGGAAAAATATGCACCGTTCATGGAAGCCTTACTGTGGGAAGATGGGGCGTAGTTGTAAATTTATCATTCTGTAAAGGCAGCGTTGGAAAAAACAAGCTCCTCATTGGGGAGCTTGTGGATTTTCTGAGTGAATTGTTCGCTCTAACCTATCCAACCATCGCGAATGGATCGGTAAAAGCTAATGCGCGTCGGTATACCCGGTCATTCATTCAGCTAAAATACCCTACACCGGACTCAAAATCCGTTGATCCATGTTCATCTCAAAGCCCTTGTACAAGCCTTGTCCGATACGCTCCGAATGCCCCATCTTGCCCAAAACGCGCCCGTCTGGGCTGGTTATACCCTCTATTGCGTACAAAGAACCGTTCGGATTGTATCGGATATCCATTGAAGGGTTCCCATCAAAATCGACATATTGCGTGGCTACCTGCCCGTTAGCGATCAATCGCACCATATCCTCACGCCGGGCCATAAAACGACCCTCGCCGTGGGATACCGGAATCAGGTGTGTGTCGCCGATATGTGTGTTCCATAACCACGGCGAGGTATTGGACACTACCTTGGTCATAACTAGATCGGACACATGCCGCCCAATGGTGTTAAAGGTCAACGTCGGGTCATCGGAGGCTATCTCCCGAATGTCGCCATAGGGAAGCAGCCCAGACTTGATCAACGCTTGGAACCCGTTGCAGATGCCTAGGATTAAAACCGTCTCGGTTTTGAAGCAGATCAAGGGTTGCTTCCGCGATATACGGGTTACGGAACAACGCGGCGATAAATTTACCGCTTCCTCCGGTTCGTCCCCCGCGCTAAACCCGCCGGGCAGCATGATTATCTGCGATTCCCGTATGCTCCGCGCCATTTCTGTCACTGATTCCTCCAATTGACTGACCGTCAGGTTGCGTATCACCAAGGTGTTGACCGCTGCCCGCTTTCTCCAATACGCGCCGGGTATCATATTCGCAATTGCTGCCGGGGAATACGGGCAGAAATACCCTTGGGTGAGCGCATTTCACCGATGATGGGGTTCGCCGTACGCCGGACGATGCGTCGTTCATGCGGATGTAGTGATCTTCGTCCGCGTCGAACCGCCCTGTAGGGAATACGCCCTCCAACGTCGATAACCACGTGTCATGACAGTCTTTCAGCGAAATGACGGTTCCGTTGACGGTCAACGCCGGTTCCTCCACGGTACGGCCCAATACCGTATAGGTCATACCCTCCAAAGCCGTTTCAGGTTCAACGGTCAGTTCTAACAGAAACGATCCGGTTTCTGCTTCGTATAAATCATCGCATTGCACCTCAACACCTATGCCACTCCCCAGCGCCATTTTGGTCAACGCCGCCGCACAGCCACCCACACCGGGTACATAAGCCGCGACAATCTGCTTTTGCCTGATCAATTCCGTTACACGGGAAAAATGGCGCGTTAGCGTATCGAATACTGGCAACTTGTTTTCATCGTATTCTGTCTTCAGCCATACCAGCCAATGCCCCGGTTTTTTTAACTCTGGAGAGATAATATCCGGTGTCTTGGCGGTTTGTACGGCAAACGATACCAACGTTGGCGGCACATGCTTGTCCTCATACGTCCCAGACATACTGTCTTTGCCGCCGATAGCGGGCATTTTCAGCTTCATTTGCGCATAGAACCCGCCCAACAGTGCCGCGAATGGCTTTTGCCATTTATAAGGGTCGTCGCCCATCCGTTCGA